>WOXC01005390.1:0-158823 GCA_011680675.1 Gymnobelideus leadbeateri | reverse complement strand
AAAATGTCTAAAACAGAATAAATTATCTTTCACTTTAATTCATGACTTCAGCCTCAACTCTAAGACTTTTGCATTAGCTTTCTAATTTGACTCCTTCCTTCAAGTCTTTTCCACTTAGCATTATCCTCCACTCAGTTGCCAAACTGATTTTTCTAATGGGTAGTTCTGTACCACCTCAACCATCATCACCACACCATGAACTTTCTACATTGCTTATTACTTCTAAGATCAAAAATAATCTCCTCTGGCATTTAAAACTTTTTCATAACCTAGTATCTTTCTATCTTTTCAGGCTTCTTAAAAATTATTCTTCTCCATGACAAATCAAAAGCATTTATTAAGTCCTTACTTTTAAATAAGCACCATGCTAATTGTTAAGAATGCAGATACTCGAAGAAAGACAGTTCTTGTTTCCAAATAGATTACATTCTAATGGCAGAAGACAATACATAAAAGGGAGACAACCAGAAGGGTAGTAAAATTTCTCCTCCAATGGATAGTGATAAGCAGAGTTGGAGAAAATTGGTTAATCAGGCATGGAGTACATAGAGGAATGAAGACATGACTGACTTGAGCACTTTCCTCATTCAAACTTTTGGGAGGAAATTTAGGATCAGATCAAAGGTCTATAGGGGCAAATTGCATCTACAGTGTGACAGCAGCAGGAGCAGAGTGAACTTTGATTATACAGTTTCAGTGCCATGGTTGAGAAAGTTTGTGAAGAAAAGAATGGAGCAGAAAGACAAAAAAAAGAAAAATATATTTCAAGATCCTACCTGGCACCCCTGCATACCCCTTCCTTATATATAATTCTCATCCCTTCATTTCTGAATTGACTTTTACCCATTCTGGAATGGCCTCCCTCTTTACTGTCACCTCTTAGAATTCCTGGTTTCTTTTAAGATTTATCCAGAGTGCCATCTTCTTTTTTTTTTTTTTTTAAACAAATACTTTATTAACTTCTGTTTTACATCATTCATTTCTGCCAGATTTTGAGTTACAATCATTTTCCCCCCATTATTCCCCTACCCAACCTCCCAGAATAGCAGTCCCACAAGATATCGCTTCCTCCAATCTGCTCTCTCCCTTACCTTCTCCCATACCCCCATCGACTTTTCCATTAGAGGAAGATGAATCTTTGTGTCCCAATGCCTGCACATCTTATCTCCCAATTATAGGCAAAAGAATATTAATAATAGTATTTATATATATATTTAAAACATTGAATGTTACGACCTCGAATTTCAGATCCATTTCCTTCCTCCCTTGTCACCCATTCCTTCTTGGGAGATAAGTAATTCAGTATATGTTGTACATGTCTAGCTATGCAAAACATTATCATGGTAGATATATTGTACAAGGCTGCTTATAATTCCCTCCCACTCATCCCACCCCCCACCTGGTCCATTCCCTACATGATCCTGTCCCTCTTCTATAGTGGGTGCTTCCAACCTCCCCTCACCCCAAGGATGCCCTCCCATCCATCATCTCTCCTCTCATCCCCCTTCCCCCTATCCTGCTGCAGGTTGAGATATCCCATTTAGTATGTATGTCATTTTCTCCCTGAACCAAATTCAATGTGAATGTGGTTTGCCTTTTTAGCCTTCCTTATTCTCCCCCTCCTTTGCACCCACTTCCCCTACATGAGATAGTTTACCCTACCCTGTCTCTCCCCATCTCCTCTTGCCACTTTCCTCTCTCACCTCATAATTTCATCCCTTGAGTATTCTCCCTTCCCAACAAATTCAACCTATGCCCTCTATCCATATATAACTGTAACCATATACACACACATTCACATATGTATTCATATGACCACACCCCCTTCTTCCATTATTTTCATAGTGAGAAAGATATCATCAGTCACAGTTATTGCTTTTCCATATAGGAATGTAAATAGTTCAACTTTGATAAGTTCCTTTTGATTTCTTTTCCCTGATTGCCTTCTCAGGCATCTCTTGCTTCTTGTGTCTGGATGTCAAATTTTCTATTTAACTCTGGTTTTTTCCTCAAGAATGCTTGAAAGTCCTCTATTCCACTGAATGACCATATTTTCCCCTGAAACAAGATACTCAGTTTTGCTGGGTAGGTGACCCTTGGGTTCATTCCCAGCTCTTTTGCCCTCTGGAATATCATATTCCATGCCCTTCGATCCCTCAGTGTAGAAGCTGCCAGGTCCTGGGCTATTCTGATTGTGTTTCCACAATATTGAAATTGTTCTTCCTGGCTGCTTGTAGTATTTTCTCCTTGATCTGGGGATTCTGGAACCTGGCTATAATATTCCTGGGAGTTTTCTTTTTGGGATCTTTTCAGGAGGTGATCTGTGGATTCTTTCAACCTCTATTTTGCCCTCTGGATCTAAAACATCAGGGCAATTTTCCTTGAGAATTTCTTGAAGGGTGATTTCTAGGTTCTTTCTTTGATCATGGCTTTCAGGTAGTCCAATAATTTTTAAATTGTCTCTCCTGGATCTATTTTCCAGGTCAGTGGTTTTTCCCATGAGATATTTCACATTGCCTTCTAATCTTTCATTTGTTTGGATCTGCTTAACAGCATCTTGATTTCTCATAAAGTCACTAGCTTCCATTTGCTCCAGTCTAACTCTGAAGGAATGAATCTCCTCAGTGAACTTTTGAGATTCTTTTCCATCTGGCAAATTTGACTTTTTAAGGCATTCTTCTCCTCATTGCCCTTTTGGGCCTCCTTTGCTATTTGAGCTAGTCTATTTTTTAAGGTGTTGTTTTCCTCAGTCAGGCTGTTGACCCTCATTTCATACTTTTCCTGCATCCTTCTCATTTCTCTTTCCAATTTTTCCTCCACTTCTCTTATTTGATTTTTAAAGTCCTTCTTAAGGTCCTCTATGGCCTGCAACCCGCTCATGTTTTCCCCTGGGGCTTTTGGAGCAGGACTTCTGACCTCACAGTCCTTTTCCCGCTCTATGCCCCCAAAATAGGAGTCTAGGGTTGCATTTTTCTGTTTCCTTTGCCTTGGCATGTTGCCACTTAATTGCTTGACTTTTGGGCTTGTTGCCACACTATGGCTTTAAGGCCAGATAGAGGAATTTTCGTCCCGAACGTGTGGGGGGCAACTTCCGTTTCTGGCAAGCTATAAACCCACCCACAACTTCCACCTAGATCACAATCCAGATCCAGGGAGGTTAAAGCAAGAGCGATTACCCCCCAAGACTGATCGCTGGATCTCCCCACGATTTGTAGGCTGGGAGCCGGAAATGCCTCTGAAAACTACACAGTGGCCTGTCTCCTCAGCAGCTTCTAGCCCCCAGGGGAGGGAGCTGACGCATTCCCCAAATACAGGTCCCAAAGTCCATAGGACACTAACCTCTTACTTTGTCCTAGGCAAGTCTATGTTGATAATTCTGGCGTCTCCACAGTTCCTGGTGTTCTGGGGTTCCTCCAGCCGGCTGCTGGCCCTGCCGCCCTGGGGCTAAAACCTCGGCTCACGTGGACCTGGGCTCGGCTCGGCTCCTGCGCTCTGCGCGCTGCCGGCTCCCAGACCACTGCGCTGGTCCTTCCTGCAGGGTGCTGGGCTGTCCTCAGCGGGAGGTTAGCTTCTCTGTGTCGTTCTGTGGGTGCTGGGGCTCCAGAAGATTTTCAGAGTCCTTTTTTACATAGTTTGTGGAGAATCTGGGGGCAGAGAGGCTTGGACGAGCTGTTTCTACTCCGCCATCTTGGCTCCGCCGCCATCTTCTTCAGGAGGCCTTTCCTATTTTGTACAGCTCCCTTCTATGGTTACTTTCCATCTACTCTAAGTGCATCTTGTCTGTACCCATATATACATGTCTTCCACATTAGAATATAAGACTTTTGAAGACAGAAAGTGATTTTGGTTTTGCAGCACCAGTGCTTAACACAGTGCCTCATACATAATAATTTTGGCTTAAGACACTGAACTAGGCACTGGACACACAAAGATAATTTAAAAAAATTCTGTCAGACCATAGGGATTTCCTGGAGTAAGCAGTAAGTAGCTATCATTCTCTTTTTTGCCCTCTTAACAATCCAGAAAATAGTGCCCCAGGTAAAATCCTGGAATATCCAAGCCAACAGAAAGATGTGATGGAGCAGTCTCTCAACCCAAGAAATGTGGAGGATCAGGAAGAAAGTTTCACTAAGGTAAAAGGGGAGTGCATTCCAGGACAAGAAGCTGGCAGCAAGCCCCACTTCAGCACTAGTGGAACATCCTAAGCCTCAGTGTGGTGGAGCAGGCAAATGCCGACGCCAGGATTCTCCCATGTGCTTTTGCATATGCAAGGAACCCAATAGGCTACAGCTTGGAGAACTGCCATGCATGCTGGTGCAGCCAGCAGGCATATAGGCTTTCCCCAACAGCAGATCTACAAGTGCTTTAGCATAGCCCAAGGAAATGCAGAAATTCAGAAAAAAACCCACCTTGCCTTAGCACACAACAAACACTACCACTGGGACCATGGCTCAGCAGCAGGTAAGCTACCAGACCCCTAGATCCCCCAGATGCCAGGACCTGAGGCCTCAGTACACAAAGCCAGTGACTAGACCCCTGGCCCCCAGCACAGGAAGCTTAGGACAATGACCCCTATGCTCCATCAGTAGAACTCTACTTTAAAAGCCAGGAAGTTGACAAACATCATGAGCAAGAAGCCGAAAAGAATACTGCGCATAGAGAATTATTATGGTGACAGAGAAGATCAAAACACAACTCAGAAGAGGACAACATTGTCAATGTACCTGCATCTGAAACCTCAAAGGAAATTATGAATTGGTCCCAAGCCCAAAAAATCTTCTTGGAAGAGCTCAAGAAAGATTTTACAAGTCAAATGGGAGAAAAAAAATCAGAGATATGCAAAAGAGAGTCAACATTATGGAAAAGGAAGGACAAAAATTGACTGAAGAAAACAACTCCTCTAAGAATACGATTGATCTAGTGTAAAAAGAAATACAAAAATTCACTGAAAAAACCTGCCTAAAAAGCAGAATTAGCAAAATGGAAAGGGAGATAAGACAATTAAATGAGGAGAACAATTCATTAAAAATTAGAATTGGGCAAGTGGAAGCTAATGACTATGAAACTTCAAGAATCAAACAAAATCAAAAGAATGAAAAAAATAGAAGAAAATGTAAAATACCTCATTGGAAAAGAAATTAAGCCAGAAAATAGATACAGCAGAGATAACTTCAGAATTATTGGTGTACCTGAAAGCCATGACTTAAAAAAGAGATTAAACAGCAGCTTTCAAGAAATTATCAAAGATGGCAGCATAGAAGCAAGAAAACTCCCTCCACTCTCCCCATAACCACCTCAAATGCCTATAAAGTATGACTCTAAGCAAACTTTAGGACTACAGAACCCACAAAGCGACAGAGAGAAACAAATCTCGCACTGAAGGCAGCCTGGCAAACTGAGTCCATCACAGTGTGCTGGGACACACAGTTTTAGCCCCAGGGTGGGCACCACCAGCCCCAGATGGAGGGACTTTTGGAGAGTGGGTCACCAGCAGCTGTGGTAGTTTACAGAATTATCAATCCATAAATGCCAAAGAGAAAGTGAGAGGTCAGTGTGGACTTTATGGGAACAGGGTGTCCAGAAGGACAGTCTGGTCTCTGTCCCCAGAGGAAGAAGCAGCTGAGGTGTGTCGGGCACCAGCACATGGCTGCTTCAGAGCTCCTAGACTGCAGATTGTATGGGGACCAAGCATCCAGTATGAGGGATAATTGATATTGCTTTAACCTGCTTGGATCTGGATTGCTATCTATGGTGGAGGTCATGGGGTGTGTGAGCATGTGCCAGAGCATGTGGAGGCTTCAGAGAGGGCAGCCAACTGATAGCTCTTGCAGCTGTAAAAACCACAGTGATTTGGGACAAAGCTCTTCTCTCTGGAAGCAGAGCTGTACTGTGGCAAAAAGCTCAAAAGTCTAGTAATTGAGTGGCAACATAAGCAAGCAAAGGAAGGAAAGAAAGCACAGCAGTCAAACCGTAGATTCCTATTTTGGGGACAGAAAGGATCAAAGCATGGAACAGGAGGAAGATAACAGTCAGAAATCCTGTACCAAAAGCTTCTAAGAAAAATATGAACTGGATACAGGCCATCGAGGAGATTAAGAAGGATTTTGAAAACTAAATAAGAGAAGTGGAGGAAAAATTGGGAAGAGAAATGAGAATAATGCAAGAAAATCATGAAAAGCAAGTCAACAGCCTGACCAAGGAAAATAACACCTTAAAAATAGATTAAATCAGATGGCAAAAGAGGCTCAAAAAGCCAATGAGGAGAAGAATTCCTTAAAAAGCTGAATTTGCCTGATGGAAAATGATTCTCAAAAGCTCACTGAAGAGAATAATTCCTTCAGAATTAGATTGGAGCAAATGGAAGCTAGTGACTTTATGAGAAATCAAGATACTATTAAACAGATCCAAACAAATGAAAAAATAGAAGGCAATGTGAAATATCTCATTGGAAGAACCACTGACCTGGAAAATAGATCCAGGAGAGATAATTTAAAAATTATTGGACTACCTGAAATCTATGATCAAAAAAAGAACCTAGAAATCATCCTTCAAGAAATTGTCAAGTAAAATTGCCCTGATATTTTAGAAACATAGGGCAAAATAGAGGTTGAAAGAATCCACTGATTACCTCTTGAAAAAGATCCCAAAAAGAAAACCCCTAGGAATATTATAGCCAGTTCTGGAGTTCCTAGATCAAGGAAAAAAATAATACAAGCAGCCAAGTAGAAATAATTCAATTATTGTGGAAAAATAATTAGGATAACACAGAATCTGGCAGCTTCTATATTGAGGGATCAAAGGGCTTAGAATATGATATTCCAGAGGTCAAAGGAGCTGGGATTAAAACCAAGAATCAGCTACCCAGCAAAACTGAGTATAATGTTTCAGGGGGAAATAAGGTCATTCAATGAAATGGAGGACTTTCAAGCATTCTTGGTGAAAAACCCAGAGATGAATAGAAAATTTGACATTCAGATACAAGAAGCAAGAGAAGCATGAGAAGCTAAACAGGGAAAAGAAATCATAAGAAACTTATTAAAGTTGAACTATTTACATTCCTACATGGAAAAATAATAATTTTAACTGATGAAAATTTTCTCATTATGATAATAATTTAAGGGAACATAAATATATACATATATATACATGCATGTGTCTATATAGGAGGCTATATGGCCATATGAATACATATGTGAATGTGTGTATATATGTGTACAGGTATACATAGACAGAGGCCACAGGACCAATTGAACAGGGAGAGGTGATACTTAAAAGGTGAAATTGAGAGGTTAGAGAGGAATATAATGAGAGGAAATGGGAGAGACAGAATGAGGGAAATTGTCTCATATAGAAGAGGTAAGGGAAAACTGTTACAATGGAGGGGAAGAAAAGGAAAGCAAAAGGGAATGGGTCAACCTCACTCTCATTGAATTTGGCTTAGGGAGGGAATGACATACACACTAAATAGGGAAAGGGTGATGAGAGGCGGGGTGATGGAGGGGAGGGCCCATTAGAGTGGAGGGAAGTTAGAAGTACACACTTTTGAAAAGGGACATGGTCAAATTAGAGAATAAAACAAGTTGGGGGGGGGTACTATAGGATGGAGGGAAATATAGTCAGACTTTCACAATATACCCACTATGGAAATGTTTTGCGTAGCTACACATATACATTCAGTATTGAACTGCCTATCTTCCCAGTAACTGGGAAATAAGATATATAGTTACTGGGGTATAGAGGTCCATCTTGCCATACTGGAAAGTCGGAGAGGGGTTAGGGGAAAATATAGGAGACAGCACATTGGGGTAGGGGGTATAGAGTGGGATCACTGTTTTAGGGTGCTAGGTAGGGGAAAGACCGGGAGAAAATTTGTAACTCAAAATCTTGTGGAAATGAATGATGTAAACTAAAATAAACATAAAATTTAATTTTAAAAAATTATCAAGGGGTGCCTAGGGGGCACAGTAAATAGAGCACTGGCCCTGTAGTCAGGAGGATTTGAGTTAATATCTAGCCTCAGACACTTAATACTTAGTGGCTGTGTGACCTTGAGCAAGTCACTAAACCCAAATTGCCCTGTCTTCCCCTGTTTAACAAAGAAAGAAAGAAAGAAATTATGAAGGAATACTGCCCCAAAATCCTAGAACTGGAAGGTTACATTCACTAGGATTCTTTGAAAGAATCCACTGATCACCTCCTGAAAGAGATTCCAAAATGAAAATGCCAGGATAATTGTAGCCAAATTACAGTATTATCAGTTCAAGGAAAAAGTAATGCAAGCAGCCAGAAAGAAATAATTTAAATATCATGTAACCTTAGTCAGAATCATACAGGAACTAAGAGTTTCTACAAATTAAAGGATTTGGGGGCTTGGAATATGTATTCTGAAAGGCAAAGGAGTTTGGATTACAACCAAGCATCAACTACTGAGCAAAATTGAGCACAATTCTGCAGGGGAAGAGATGGACATTCACTGAAATAGGGGACTTCTAAACCTTCCTGATGCAAAGACTGGATTTCAACAGAAAATTTGATCTTTGAATACAAGACTTAAGAGAGACATAGAAAAGTAAACAAAAAAGGAAAAAAAAAACTATGTTATTCAATAGAGTTAAACTGTTTACATTCCAACATGGGAAGAGAATACTTATAACTCTTGAGAACTGTATATTTATTACAACATTTAGAAGGGTATGGGCTTAAGATAACTTTGATGTAAAGATAAAAAATAAGGGGTGAAAAAATGATTGTACTGGGAGAAGAAGAAAGGAGGAGACAGAAAAGGGTAAATTATATCACATGAACAGGTGCAAAGACTTATTTCAGTAGAAGAAAAGAGGGGAAGGAGGAAAGCAGTGCTTGAACCTTACTCTCACCTGATTTGGCTCAGAGAGGGTATAACATACACACTTACTTGTGTATAGAAATCAATCTTACCCTTGTAGTAGCAGCCACACTGGCATACTCAAGATGGCTGCTAGCATAGGTTTTTCAGACTGCTTTACTAGGAAAGATAGGTTTTTAAGGGGTCAAAAATCTTTTTTAATTACGTTCACTAGGTCAGATGAAAAGTCAGCAACCTGAACTTCAGAGAAAATACAGAGAAAACAGAAGTAGAGAAATAAAGGCCTACAGACAGGCTCTGAGTGCCTGAATCAGCTATATGCTTTCCATCCCTGGATTGAGAGAATTCTGAACATGCAGGCCATTTAGAATCGAGACCAGGTAATCCCAAGATCCTTCACAAAAGCAATCCCCCAAAGCAAACTACCAATATAGTCTCTGAGCCAGAAGGTATCACAAACTTTGTGACTCAGTGACTAATTAGAAATTAGCAAATGGTGTGAAAGCCTTCCTACAAGCAAGCCCCACCCCCAAGCAAGTTTCCCTTAATGGGCTTCATGTGAGGCCTATTAATGGCTGGGAAGGATCTTACATCCCATTAACATCACAACCCTATTGGAATGAGGGGAAAGGGAAAAGAAAAGGGGGGGATAGATAGAAGGGAGGGAAGAGTGAGGGAGGAAGCAAAAAATATTTCTTTCCTGAGGGAGTTTATATTCTACTAGAAAATTCAATGTATATGCAAGAGAATTAACACAAGAATATATCATTTGAGAGAAAGTAGTAACATCTATGTGCATGGGAGGTTGGGGTGGTGAACTAGCTATAAGAGATACAGGGTATGTTTTGCCTTGATAAAAGTTAGGGCTCCTAAGAGGTGCAGGGGGCCTGAATTCCAGGGATGGCAGACAACCTACTCAGAGTTAGAGTTAGGAGATGGAATACAAGTCAGGGAATAGCAACTGTCCCAGTTGAATGGAATGAAGAGTATGTACAATGGAAGGAGTAATGTGAAATAAATCTGGAAATATAGGTCAAAGCAAATCCTTTAAATGACAAAACATGGATCTTATATTTTATCTTATAGTCAGTGGGAAACCCCTGAAGACATTGAGCAGGGAAATGATATATGCAGATGCATAGGCACTTTAGGAACATTATTTTGGGAATTGTAAGAGAACCTAATTTAGGCATTTTTGTAGTGATATAAATGAGGGCCTGGTAGCTGTTTGAAATCTGGGAGTCATTATGACATTAAAAGCAACAAGATTCAAATCTTATTAGATATGGAGAGTAGGGATGAAAGAATCAAACATGAAGTTTCTGACCCAGTTGACTGGAAGCATACTCCTGTTGTCTACAAAAAAAATAATGAGGAAAGGTAAGGTATTGAGTGTGAAGGAAAGAGATATAATAAGATTAATCTTCAACTCAACCCATGTTTCCCTTGTTTAGGAAATTATCCTAAGAGACTTTTCCAAATACCTTGCTGAAATCAAGATTAATGATATATCTATGACATTTTCCAGTGGAGAAGATTAGTAAACTTATTAAAAAAGAATAAAAAAGGCTATAAATGCAATACTTTAATATTCACAATTTATTTAAATCAAATTAATCTGTATTAACATACAGTAGCATGGACAATATTTTCCTATTGCCTTACAATAACCTATTATTCAGCTAGATATCTCTGGGTGATTATATACAAAGTATTCTTTCCTGATATTAGGAATTATATATAAAAACACCCCAATAAGTGAGGTGTTAAGTAATGCAAATTGTAAAATATTGTCAGATATAAGATCGTCATTAATTTGATAGTGTTCTCAAGGGGGCTGCAACAAGTTAATCCTTACATTCCTAGGCACAGATGTTGCATGCATAGGAAAAAAAAAAGATTATCAACTAAACAAACAAGAATGTATATTGTCTTACTATCTGTGCTGGGAAAGAGTCTGGGAAAGAGTGGACTGTAGGGTAGAAAATATTAATTTACAAACATCTTAACATCAGGTTCATAGATTATGAAGGAACTTTGAAATCCAACTAGTGCAACTTGCTCTTTTTACAGAGTAAATTGATACAGAGAAACCAGTCACCAGTGTTAGAGATATGTTGATAGAGATATGCCTTGAATGTAGATTTGTTTGACTGTATAGCAGGTCTTCATGTGTGTGTGTGTGTGTGTGTGTGTGTGTGTGTGTGTGTGTGTGTGTGTGTACATACCATGAACTGTTTTGGCAGTTTGGTGAAGCCTGTGGAACCCTTCTCAGAATAATGTTTTAAACTCATACAAATGAATAGGGTTACAAAGGGAACTAATTATGTGAAAACACAGTTGTCAGTATTAAAATATTTAAAATTCCAAATTCTAACACGCTTTTATGAAAGTCTATGATTAGAACTAGTGGTTTCATTTGTTTGTTTGTTTTTTTCCCAGTGTACCAAGCTGCTTCCTAACTCACACGCCTTACTTTGGTTTGTAGGTGACCCTGGTTCCTGAAGTCTATACCAGCAAAGCATGAGCTATGTCAAGTTTAACCAACTTAGAAAGTTGTAAAAGTACTGTTAGGGTCAAATTATATTTCTATTGAGTCTTTAAAAAGTTCAGTAAGATTTATCACTACAAAATATGTACCAGTTAATTAATTTATCTGTATATCATTTATTCCTCTATCATTTGTGATTCATTTTAGTGGAGTCACTCCCAAGGGAAAAATAATCTATCCTTTAACTGAATGAGAAATGGTAGCTATTTTTACTTGGTTTTTGATACTTTAAATTAAAAAAAAAGTGTTTACTGACTTTATCTTTATCCCATTCCTTTCAACATTTTAGGTTATTGGGAGCCTAGCAGTTAGATCTGTGGACCTGGGATCAGGAAAACCTGAATTCAAATATTCCCTTCAGACACTAGTTATGTTACTAAGATCAAATTACTTAACCTCTGTGGGTCTCAGTTTCCTTTTCTATCAACTGGGAAAATAATTACAACTATCTCGTGGGGTTGTAGGCAGAAAAGGAGATAATATATCTAAACAGCTTCCTAAAATAAAGCATTATTTACATTTTAGCTATTATACAACAGTTCAATATAGTGTAATAACCTTTTAAGATGTAGGATTGACTCGAGTGTGATTAGTCCAAACTCCTTGTTTTATAAATGGGATAACTGACACCCAGAAAGATTGTGTCTTGCTTGGAGTCACTTGGGAAGCAATTAACAGAGCAAGATTCTGATTTCAGGTCCTGTCCAAATTCAGGACTCCTTCCACTTCACCACACTACCTCCCAGATCATGCAGTGAGCTAACTCATTTCTTGTACTACTCTGAAAAGATAGAATTTAATATTCAGACGTAAAGGTAATGAAGATTATTTCAAAACAAACAATTTTATTTAGAAGGAGCAGAATTTAAGAATGTCTCAAAGGACCAAGCACATTTTTGTGTTAATTCATATGTCTGGTCCTTCTAGTGTTAACTTCTACTGCATAGGAGGCCAAAGGAGAAATATGAATTAATTTTTGTAAATAAGGGATACTGCACTCCTTTTGCATAAAACAATTTTGATTTTATAGCACAGGTGGTTAGGATTTGTCTTTTCGAGAAAAAGCTTCAGTAGAGAAAAAAAGATCACAACAGTAGGCATTTCCAGAGGCATGATAATGTGTCTTCTAAATACTGTACTGGTATCTCTATTAAATCTGCCATTGTTACCATGTGGAGGAAGGCTTAACTGTTTTTAAAGGTGTTCCATAAATTTAGCAACATATGTGCACTGATCTAAGCATTTCCTATGGCCCCTGGGCTCTATGAATGTCTGGCTCTGAGTTTCCATACTGATCTTCAGCATTCCCAACTGACTATTTTAAAAACAGGAGGAGAGATTCAGTGCCAGGAAATGCTACATGACTACTACATGCTACATATCTTACTTCCCCATCTTTTGCCCCTTCCTTTTCTCAACAGGTCCATGGTATAGGCAGTGGAATAGGCCAGAAACTTAATACTAAAACAGCAAGGTGGAAATATTATTGTTTTTTTCTTCTGACACCCCAAAATGCCCTTATTTATCTTTCCTTATGACTCTTTCCTCCTAGGTTTCTTCCTTCCTACCTTGATGTGCTTCCTGTGGCTCACTTCAATCTGTTTTCCTATCTACTGGCTGACTGCCAGCTGTTAAGGCATTAAGGCAGCATTGAGCTATTTATAACAGAGGAGCCTTAAAGGTGACCCTACAGACTGGGTACTATCCTGCCATGTTGACACAAGGGCCATCCTACAAAGGGCCCTGAGGTAAATCACTCTGAACTATACCTACTTAAAAGTGAATTAGAGTCCAAACTTTGCACCCGGACAAAGCCTTGGCAATTCTCAGAATCACTGTAAGCTTTGCTGCTAAGCTTGAAGCAAACATTCTAAAATGAGAGTGTGAGTGTTTAAACCCTCCTGAGATGATAGCTCACTGCATGTTGGGACACATGGGAAACAAATGCACATGCCTTCATCCTGAAGGATTTACAGTCTAATAAGGGAGACAAGGTGAACCATCAAAAGATCATTATTTGCATGTACATATGAATGCAATAATCACAAAAGTGATTTAGTCTTAAAGGTGAGTAAGAGATTTTGTGGTTTTGGCTCAACCAAGTAGGAAGCAGAGGGGTCTGGATCACATCTCTTGTGGGGAGGAAGAAGGGCCCCCTGTGAACTTCTGGAAGGAAAACCTGGAAATAGGGGACTGAGTGCTAATAAGAAACAGCAACTGCCTGGAATATTGCTGCTGGTTTTGCCTCTCTCCTATGCTGCTCTCTCCCTGACTCGTGTGACAGTTTCTTCTCTCACCCCACTTGACTTCTGAACATTTTTAATTTTTCCCATTCACTTTACTGATGCAGTGCAGATGCTCCTGGGACAATGGTGCCTCCCTACCTATGCCTCAGAGGCAAGAGGGAGACCCAAGGACAGGAATAAGAAAGATTAGGCTGAAGTAAGCCCAGGCAATGAAGTCAAGGTTGGCTGGAGGAAAACATGGAGGTCATGAATTTTCTATTCGCTTTGGAGGAGGCTGGTTATGCAGCTACCTCCTTGTGGGCTCTGAATGATATTAAAGAAATAGAGTACAAAAGACAGTTGAGCTGCTGTGTGCAGAATGCATATAATCAGAGGGTGGTAACTGAGATGCTCAAAGTTAGAGGAATATAATACCCATGTGAATGTAGCAAGGGCATGGTCAAGATAAATGTATGACTGTGGGGACCAGAAAAGAAAGGACAAATATGTAGCTTGTTTTTGTTTTTTCCACTCAAATATTGTGATGCAGACTGCATTTTTCTATATTCATGTGGCTACAAAGGCTAGTGTTGTGACTTCTTGCCAAAGATACTCAAAACCAGGATGTGAGTTAGTTGCAGCTATTTCATATCTCTAATTGTATGTTACCTTTCTCCTGACAAATATATGTCACAAGGCTGCCGCTGAGAATTTTGACATAACTCATGGAATACATTGACTTGAGGCATTGTAAAAGGCACTGTATTCAGTTTTAGGGCACCTAGGCTCAAATACTGGTTTTGCCACTCACAAACTGTGTGATTTTGACCAAATCCAAAAGCTTCTATACGAATCAAGTGTAGGGACCCATGAGGAGCCATTATATTTCCATTGTGGTTAAGATAGGGAGACTAAGTCCTTAAAACAAATCCAAAATTAAAACTATACAAATACATAGGTGCTAGCTTCTGTATTAAGATTTTTGAAGTTAGTGGCAGACAGAAGGTTGTGCTTGGATAATTTCTTGTATGTAAGGAGTCATGATTCCTCATCTGGCCTATGAATTTCCTATCAGTTTTACAACTTCAAAAACCTATACCACATGGGACTCATAAGGTCAGAAACCAAACTTAGCAGTCCTTAGGGCTCAGCTAGGAAAGAACATCTCTTTTGGCCCTTGTCCAGAATGGGAGGGTAGACTTTTATGTATGGGCTCAATCTATGAAAACATAGCTTTTATTTTAAAAAGTGAGTGGATTTAAATAAACATATCAATTATAGAAAATGAATGCTAATGATAAATAAAAGGCCATATGTATATTAAGAAATAATAATAATAACAATAACAGCAGCATTTATATAGCTCTTATGATGTTCCAGAAACTATGTTAAACACTTTACAATTATTATCACAACAACCCTTAAAGATAGATGCTATTATTATCCCCATTTTATAGATGCAAAAAGTGAGGCAAACAGGTTAAGTTACTTGCACAAGTTTACATAACTAGTAATTGTCTGAGGCCAGCTTTGATCCCAAGTCTTCCTGACTCAAGGACCATTACTTTATCTGCTGAGAATTTATATGTATGTGTGTATATGTATACAAGTATGATCTCATACTTTCAGATGAAAGGTAGCAATTGTATTCGTGATTATTTTAGGAAGGAGGAAAGACTATCTTAGAGAAAATTAAAGCTAATATTATACATTTCCTCAAAAAATTAGCAAATGTAACAAGAGAAAGCGAGAAGAAATGCCCCAATTTATCCTATTCATTAATGTTGTTTAACACAGAAAAGTGGATCTTGAATCCAAGGTGAATGGATTAATTTGGGAGATCTAATCTAAGAGTCTCTGTGTTCTTGAATAAAAATCTCAATCCCTCTCCCTAGATGAGACACTTGGTGTCATGCAGAGTCTAATTCATTACTTCAAATAACAGTGTCCTACATCCATATGATGGATGAACAAAGTTAAAAAGCTAGAAAAATGCCAGCCATACACTACAAGTCAGCAAATTTATTATGGGGGATGTGGATGACACAAAGGAGAGATACTGAGGAAAGAGCCACATTATTATATTACCTACTCTAAATTGGGTTTTTTGTTGCTGTCATTGCTCTTTCTTTGATTTTGTTTTTCACTGAATTTCAGTCATTAGAGCAGGGGAAACCACACAGTGGTAGATCACAAAGAGGACTAGACCAAAGTTATTTGTTATTTTCCATGCTGGGGATCAGGAGACAGAGGAACTACAAAAGAAATAGAGATGTCTATGGCAATAGTCAGGCACACATGGTCATGGATGTCGGGAGCCCAACAAGGCTCAAGAAAGTTAGCAGTTCGTGATGATTGAGCTTGAAAATTTTGTTATTCAGTTATTTTGGTTTTGTGTTTCTTTTCAAAATGTGGTTTGGAGACTGAAAAGGATTGTTGCTCCTGTTGTGTTGGGATACTCAACTATGAGGGAACTGTGAATGAAAGCTCCATTATCTATACTATCTGCTCCAAAAGAGATCCTTTTGTCAGTCTAAATATCAATATTGGCTCAGGTACAGTGACAAATGCTTTGGTTATGGTAGAAGTAGAAATGACAATCAAAACAATAATTTCCAAAGGGCTAAGGACTACTCTGGTCCAAAGGGAAACTCATGGCCCCAAGTAGGAGTTGAGAATAATAGCTGTTTCCAACAAAGCTATGACTTAGCAAAAAACGTAGTTTCATGGAAACCATGATCTTAGTAGGAAATCTTCTTTCCCACACCTAAAAAAAAGAAATATTTATATGAATAGTGGGGAATAGGAGTCTAGAAGTTGGAGGAGAGTTGAAGAATATCTAGTCCAACTCTGTTATTTTGCAGATGAAAAAACTGAGACCCAGAGACAGGAAAGGGCTTGTAAAAGGTCAAATAGTTTATTAGAGTGGTGATAAGACTTGAAATAAGGTCCTATTAGTTAAAATTTGTCCTCTTGATCACTTACCTTTCCAAAGTACAATTTGCTTCAGAGTTGTCTTATAGGTTCTTTTATTTGTTTAAATATGCATTAAATACAGACCTCACTTTTAAAAAAGTGAACAATATCACAGACTTCTATGTAAAGCAATTTTTACATAATGCAAAGTTGCCCACAGAGATAGGGAAGGGAGGGAGGGAAGGAACCAGCCCACAGTTCAAGGACAAGTGAGGGCCAGGGACAGAGAAGCTAGAGAAGGAAGAGAAGGAACTCATGGTGTGTATGGGGTAAGGGTGGTGCCAGCCACATAGGTGCCAGTAGGGACACAGATAGGAGAGGACAAGCCACTCTGGCCTGAGACAAGCATGCAAACAGACCAAAGACAGACAAGAGGAGCTAGACAAGCTGGAAGAAGTGGTAAAAAAAAAAGATCGCTCCTCTCAGTCATAGGTCAAATCCATAGCCAACCCCATCCCCCACTCCACCCTTCTTGCTGTGACAGCAGTGATGGTCCATTATTTTGCTTTCACTAAGAACGGTTTCTTTGGTGGGGGGTGAGGGTGGGTGTGGGGGAGGCCACAGAGCACCAAAAATAGGGAAGAGAGAGAGAGAGAGAGAGAGAGAGAGAGAGAGAGAGAGAGAGAGAGAGAGAGTAGTAACACAGTACTGTAAAGTAAACATAGATGCTTGATTTCATTCACAATTGTTTGTATAAAGTCAAGTTTTGTGTAGTGTGAATTTAGGAAAAGCAAGATCTAGCTTGTATATGGAAACTTTTGCCCTTATGCTTAAAAATGACAGAATCATTGTTACTGTGATTCTGACTACTTTTATTATTCTGTGACCCACAATGGACCCTAGACATTATTTCAGCACTTCAATGTTAAGTTTCAATGTAAACAGGGTAATAAGTTATAAAAACAAATTGAACAAGCTTTTAGTAAAACAAACAAACAAAAAAACTGCTTTCAAAAAACCCTCTGTATGACCTGTGGGGAAAGAATTATTGTTCCTTGCTTTATTTCATTTAATGGGTTTGTGTTTTCCTTTCTCCTTGAGTGATTAACTGCAGAACTAAGTCAATCTCCTTTGAAGTCTTTAACAAATTTAACACTTCCTCTGCACTTGTATAAGCCCCCTCCTCTATCCCCAGGAAACAATTTGCATCCATCTAATCATCTCTAAAAATTGTAAACAAATTACTTCCCTTCCCCTAACCTTAACTTCCTTATCTGTAAAATGGAATCAGTGAAGTGGTATTGTAGATATAGCACCGAATTTGGAGACAGGAGCACCTGAATTTGAATGTTGTCTCAAATGTTTATTATCTATGTGATCCTAACCAACTTACTGAATCTATGTCAATATTAGCTTTTTCATTTATAAAATGGAGATAATCGTACCTAACTCACAGAGTTCTTTTGAAAATAACACGAGATAATATATGCTTTGGAAACCATAAAATGCTGATCTGGTTAGATAGCAATGTTTCTTCCATTTGGAAATACTCCAGGCCTCTCATAATAGGCCACAGATATCCCAGGGATTGAACCAGTTGTCTAGTTGTAATCCAGGTCTCACCTCTTTCAGTTGCTGTAATGGAAATGCAGATTTAAAGATCTTCCCTGCCCCTAGCTTAAGTGCACCTGGAGCCTGTGGTGGGAGGCTTGTTTTTCAGGAAAGCCCACACCTTGATACTTTGTGATTGGGCAGTGGGTCAAGGAGGTTGTTACAATCTCTGAGCTAGGAGAAGACTATATAAACCCTGATGAGAGGCTTAGCTTTGGGGCTCACTTTGAGAAGTGTTGTGTGATTTGACCAGATGAGACTCTGGGAAGCCGTTGTTGAGAGCCCCCCGGCTTTGAAAACCCAGATGTTGATGCTTCCCTCTCTGGTAACTGTGATTTGGTATTGATATAATGGTTGGACAGTTTGGAAGCCTGTCTGTTTGATCTGTAAGTTCTGTAACTCTGAAGTTTGGGGTGCTGACCTTTTTCCCCTGAACTAGGTCATGTGTGTTTGTTTGATTAAAGTAAGCTTGTTAACCCATTTTGAGTTGCTTTCCTTTTGAAAAGCAGATCTAAGAACCTGTGTTGGCAGTCACCCTGGGGATATTGGGGTGCTTGCCGCTGCAGTTGCCTATTTTATATTCTCTGACTTGGCATTCCTCATTGACTTTGCACTTTCCCTCACCACACTCAGTTACCAAATCTTGTCACATTCCTATCCCTTTATCTCTGCTCACACAGGCAACAATCTTGTTTAGACCTTGGTCACCTCTTAACTAGGTCTACAGTATTATTCTAATTGAGCTCCCTGTTTTAAGTATCTCCCCACTCCAATCTTTCTTTCATAAAGCTATCAAAGTAATTTTCCTGAAGTGCCAATGTCTGCTAAATATCCTTCTCTTATTCAATAAACTCCAGTGTTTTCCTATCACTTCTATGAACAAATATAAACTCCTATGCTTGAAACTTTAAGCATTTTACGACCCTGGCCCAATATAACTCGCCGCCCTTTTTCAATATTGCTCTCTTCCAAACATTCCAGAGTCTAATCAAACGCTTTCTGTAGTTTTGTTCATACTTGATACTCCTACTTTAGTTGCCTTGGCACAGGCAGTAGTACCCCTTGCCTAGAAAATGCTTCTTTCTCAATCCTGCATCTTAATTTTTTTCTTTTTCTTTTTTTTTTTTCAGAGCAATTGGGGTTAAGTAACTTGCCCAAGGTCACACGGCTAGATTTTGTGTGTGTGTGTGTGTGTTAAATGTCTGAGGCTGGAACCGAACTCAGGTCCTTCTGACTCCAGGGCCGATGCTCTATTCACTGCCCCACCTAGCTGCCTCGCCATCTTAAAATTCTTGATTTCCATTGAGACTAAGTGCAAACACTTGTGGGACCATCTCCAGGTGTCCTGATCTATATCTGGCTGCTGGACCTACATGATGCTGGAGTTTGAGAAAGTAAGGCTGGTGGCTTGGCAGAGCCCTCTCTCAATCAAATCCAATTTATTTGCAAGTCATAGAATCACCTTCCTGATGCCATGGTCCTCTTCAAGAATGAAGGACAAGCAACAACACTCTCAAGCACCACTACCTATATGAAGTCCTTCCTAATCTCTCAGCTCTATTCTGTATATACCTAAGTACGTTCTTATTTTTCTCTTTATTTTTAGTACAATGCCTTGAACACAGTAAATACTTAATAAATGCTTGTTGATTGACCGAACAGCTGTACATATTGCTGTACTAATTCACTGAACTGTTCAACTACTTTCATATCATGATCTGGACAAATTAGGTTATTATTTTTTTGGGAGGGGGTAAGGCAGGACAATTGGGGTTAAGTGACTTGCCCAAGGTTACACAGTGACTAAGTGTTAAGTGTCTGAGGCCAGATTTGAACTCAGGTCCTCTTAACTCCGGGGCAATGCTCTATTCACTGTGCCACCTAGTTGCCCCAGACAAATTAGATTTTTTAAAGAATTTGTAAAAGGTTTTTTTTATGATGAAATGATTAAACTTTGATTTTTTGCATTGGTGTGTGTTCCATGGATACACTTGTATATTGTATGAAAAGTTTATATCATAATGTTCATCCACATTCTGTTTTACACATCTGAAAAGTTCTAATTTTCAGTGAAGATTCTGGCAACAGAGATTTTTATTACACCGTGCTGAATGTTTCTACTGCAGTGCCCTGACTGAATTAGGTTTCTTTCCCCCCACAGGACTTCTGTTGCTCCTTAAGCCTCCTCACACACAGCTCTCACCATCTCAAAGCAAATACATTTGACATTTTGCAAATACATTGCCCTAATCCACAAGTTTCCTTACTAATATCAGTTGCTGAGCAGGGTTGATTAGTGGATCTGCAGGAAGCCTTTGCCTATTTGCAGAGCTGCTGGCTGCTGCTTTCTCTAGTGACTTCTGAAAAGGAATCTCAAGCATCACCAAGTGAATTGCAGAAAAACAGCTCTAGACTAGTTTAACATGCAGACAGCAAATATGCCCATATCCCCCTGCTTTGCTAATGCCCACTTTTCTTATCAGTGACAATCAGAATGAGAAGAAAAAAAAAACGCAAGCCAGGTTCCACTTGATTTTAAGGCCTTGATGGTTCTGGCAACATAGGAAATACTTTAAATCATATATAATGGTCATATAAGTGAAGTTATAACCATCAGCTCTGCTTAATGATGTAGAGTAAGATCATTATTTAGAGCCTAACAAACCTACTCATTGGGTTCTTCTTTGTTAGTTAAAGTCCTGAACCGTATTTGAAGTCAATTTTGAGAAAGAGTGATGTTTGTAATTTGATTTAGTTTTCCTGCTTTAGCAGGCCTTTCTGTTCAGATCATGAGTGATAGATCACGCACTAGCAGCTCATTTTGATAACAAGATAATTTAAAATTGAGTTTACTGATCAGGGGAGAGGAAAAAAGTAATTCTGACATAATGTATCTAAAGACTAAGACCATCTGTTTGAAGCAGGAAGTATCTGTGATTTATAGTTCCAATATCACTCTGATATGTTGCTTGCACTTGATGGTAATTTAGAGTATTTCCTGCGCAACAAAAATCAACATAAACTAAGGTAATTCTTCCCTCAAATACAAGAAACAGAAAATGTAGAAAATAAATGTTGAGTTTCCCGTGCAAATAATTTTTTGTCTTTTTTTAAAATGACGATTTGTGTGGAGAAGCTAGAATAATTCTTTCCAAAATTAATCTTTAGTGGGTCTTGAAGTTTTGCTGGTTCAAGCATTATATACTCACAAAATGTGCAAATACCCCCCCAAGCCCCACCCCCAACACACAGCCCAGAAAGCCTGAATGAAGTTAGATTTCAAACATCACACAGCATTATTATTATGGATGGATTTCCCCCTACAGTTACAAAAGAGTTTCATTCCAGAAAAACCTCTAACTCCAAGGTGTTTAAAATAACCATACCAGTTGTTAAACTGTTTTTTTTTCATTGACAAGTAAATGTTTGTCAGTTTCAAAGTCATCAGACTCTGCAAAGAAAGTGCTGAGTCAGTATTCAAGAGCTAGGCAGAGATCATAGCCCTATCTGGGAGGTATTCAAATTAGAAATAATTAATCTAGTTAATTAATATCTAGAAAATGGTTCTACATTGTCCCATTGTCAATTTCCCTTTAATCTCTCTGAAAAAAGCACGACAAAAAAAAAAAAACCCTTTCTGGTGTCACTTCTCAACTCTATTTTAAACAATATACACTTTATGTAATCTCTACTGAAACTTTTTCTCAGAACACCCTTCTGACTTCAGGACAGATAGACCTTTTATAACTCCTGTGTTGAAGTAAATAAAGTATTGGGCCAGGAGTCAGGAAGACATGAACTCTAAAGTGGCCTCAGCTTACAAACTGTATGACCATGGGCAAGTCATTTCATGTTTATCATGAAACCTGTTTCCACAACTGTAAAATGGGATAATACTTTGCTGGGCTGTGTTGAGGATGAAATTAGATAATATTTATAATTTCTTGGCATAGTGCCTGCCACATAGTAGGAACTTAATAAAGGCTTCCTTCTTTTCTTCCTTCCTTCCTTCCTTCCACCAGCTCAGTGTGCCAAGTTTTACCTTTCCACAGGATATTGCTTATCAAAATTCCCTTTAACTCCCTCTCCCATTTTGATTCTCCATAGACTATATCTAGTTTAATGACATGATAAACTGATTAGCGAACATTCATTAAATACCTACCAAATTATAGATCTTGTTCTAGGTGAAATATTTTTTTAAGTGAATCTTCTTTCTCCTTTTACCCTGTATTCTATTTAAGCAAAAATGTGAGGAGTAATTAGAAACTTATCTCTGGTCCCTCTCTAATCTTATTAAAAGTGAGTGGGAAGGAAAAGCTTAAAGTCATTTGTATTAGAACATCTTTGAAATATTTAAGATTGAATGATGTGGATATATATGGTTTTCTTAGCCCTGGGAAGTTTCTGTCTTTTCTGTTTGCCCAAGTATGGATGGATTTGCCAATCAAGTTGTATGAGACCTTTTCAGGAGCCTTTTGGTTTTCTTGGGATACATATACCACTTATGAGTCATAGTCTTTTAAAAATGGTCATATTCACCTACATGCATGATTGCAATGTCTTTCTTTTTTTCTTTTGGGAAAAGAATCTAGTGTTCATTTACCTAAAACCTTCAGATTACTAGGGGTGGATAAAAGAGGTGTCTGTAAAGCCTCTGAGCACAGTTGGCAAGAGGACCCTAGTGCCAGCTGTGCTTCCCTTCCTCCTGGAAATAAAGGCTGGAGAGAGGAATGGAGCAGTGTCAGCTGGCTTTTAGAACCACCAGATGGTTGAAATCAACTCATAGAATACCACTGATGTAGCTAGCCATTGCTCAGAAAACCTGAGGAGACACTCTACAGATTCAGGAAGGACATAAAATGCCAGGAATAAATGCTTATTTAACTTCAAATTCTTTAGAAGTTGAGCCAATGCCTGGACTCCTCTCTTTTTTTTTTTTCTTATGGGTCCCAAGGACCACCAGGATATAGAATTAAGAATACCAGATATCTCTAAATGACGAAGAGAGAAAATCAGTATTTTGATATCACTTAATATGGTGTCTGAGTAAATATAAATAGAAATTGTTGGGAGTAAATTCAAGAAGCATTTTAAAGTATAAGGCATTATATCCTAGGTATTGGGGAAACAACAACAACAAAAAATGAAATGGCCCCTTTTCTAAAAAATTTTATGTTTTCTTGGGGTATAGAATACGTATATATAGATAATTAAATAAAAAGTTATTGCAATGGAGGGAAAACAATAAGTGTAGGAATCAAGGTGGTGAGCTAGGCTTTGGAACAATTCAACCATAGTAATTATTAAAATATATTAAAAGCACCTGAAAGTGCTATGTAACTATGTTATCATCACATGATCATAATATTTTTCATATATAATGAATATTTCATTTCATTTCAATATAATGAATATTTCACATATACACATATAATATATACAATATGTGTATATATATATATTAGATTGTGTCTGCATATATACACACATACATACATACATAAACATATATATAGAAAGATTTGGAAGGTGAAGAGAAATAGGAAAAGAGCATACAAAAAAGAAAAAAAAATGAAAGACTCCATTGGAGAACAGTTTTTCATGTGCATATACACATACATACATATATAATATATACATATATGTATGTGTGAATGTGTGTATGTATGTATGTATGTATGTATGTGTATGTATATACACATTTGTATCTTGAGTCCATCATGTCTTTGTCAACAGATTGGCAGCACATTTTTTAATGGTTATCTGGAATTGTGGTTGGCATTTCATTGACTGGAGTTCTTGTCTTTCAAAGAATGTTATTTTATGAATTGTTCTCATTCTTCTCACTTCACTCTGTGTTAGCTCATGGAAATCTTCACAGATATCTCTAAAACTATCCCTTTTCTCACTTCTTATAGTGTAATAATCCAGTACATTCTTGTACCACAATTTGTTCAACCATTCTGTAATTCATAGTCACTCTGTTCATTTATAATTCTTTGATACAATAAAAAAGTGCTACTAAATAGAGCCATGGTAGTCTTTTTAGCTGAGTCAAAATGTATGTGAATAGTGATTTTCAGGACATAATTCCATATCACTTTCCAGAATTACTGAACCAGTTCATACCTCCATCAATAGTATGTCTGTTTTCTTGAAGCCCTTTTAAAAATAGTCAGTTTTTAAATATGTTTGCCAATCTGATGTGTAAGGTAGAAATTAATTAGAAACGTGTAAGGTAGAAATCCGCCCTTTTTATTAACTAATCAACTTGATAACCATGTGTTTTATGCTTCTTAGTTGACATATTGTTGATAGAGTTCATGTGCCCATGATAGGCATTTTGGTTCCAGTTTGGGGTCTTAGCAATTTTATTAGCTTATTCCCTAGGTGAAGGCACTTTATGTTGCATTTGACAAAAAATTAGGGACATATACCTATTTTGTCCTGCCAGTCTGATTCACCAATTAAACAGCCTCAGTGTATCTAAAATCTCTGCTCTATAGCATCCTGAATAATATTCACTTAATATTGCTCTTTCCACTCTTTGCTTCTCATAATATTGAAAATGGGCTGTCTTTAAAAAAGTGGCCATTCTCATCCTCCTCATCCTCCTCATCAACGTTTTCATTGTTATTGTTATTATTGCTATATAATCCCTTCACCCAAAAGGTTTCTGTTCTGTGGAGGGATAAGGCATACACAAAATGTTATATAAAATTATATGCACCATGTATGATATGTATGTCCACAAGAGTTGTCTTAATGCATATCAAAAAAGGCATTCCATCTAAAGAAATTCTCTTTACAGAGTTTCCAGACAAGCAATCTCAAAACAAGGGAAATCATGAATGGTCAGCTTTTCCTTGATGTCTGCAACTTATAGATCATTTCACTCTCTCTCCCCACTTCTCTCCATGAAGAAACTTTGGTACCACCTATGACTCTAGCTTATACTCTTCCTCAGAGATTGTTTGGAACCAAATCTGCACCTCTTGTAGTCATAAAATGTTTTATCAAGATTCTGTCCATCAAGTAGGAATTGTGTCTTCTTATGTTCAACCCCATGCAAAATTCCCAAGGCTTAAGTCAAAGTCTAGGTATGTGGAAATATGTACACTATTTAATGATACAATATCAAATAAACAACATAAAAACTAAATGTCTTTCCTGGGGATGTTTCCATACATTGATTTTGAATACTGAATGAGGTTTTTGCCTAGAATAGAGTCAGTAAGATTGTTCATTTATTCCTTACTGTTCTATAGAGGTATTGACCTCCACATCTTAACCACCCTGGCATTTAATAGGTGAAATTTGGTCTTATCTTAATATAAATAGAGGTCTACATTGGCATCCAATCATTTCCATAGCATGTCTTTTACATTCTAGTTATCAACCCTATTTATTCCTCCTAGGAAACTTGGAATCTTTTCTTGACTCCACCTCTTGCTGTAATAGATGAGGTTTTACCTAATCTTTCTCTGTAAATAAACCTAAATTCCAAGCTTAGGATACATTATCTCCTTAACATGTCTATGTAAACAAAGCCACCTCCTCCTTTTTGTGTGTTATATTCTTATTTTATGTGTTACATTCTTACATTAGAATGTTCCATGAGAGCAAAGATTGTCTTGTTTTCTTATAGCTGTATCCTCATTTTGTAGAATAATGTAGCATAGCACACATTCTCTGACTCTTTATCAATCCATTCAACAATGTTATTTAGATAAAATCACCAAAACTTAGGCACTAAGGAAAGACCACTGTAATCATAATCTTCTTTTTTTCTTTCTTGAGTTCAGGTATAGCTAGTGTGTAAAAATAGGTGTTGGTATTTTAAAGAGAATTGGCGTTGACTGGAACACTCTAATTTCTGAAACAGTATTAGTTTGTGATTCTGAATTATAATTTTTAAATTTTCTCATTTTCATTTTGTCTCCACAAAAAATGTTACAGACTTGCCCTCCTTCTTATAATTCCATGACTTGTTTAATTTTAGATTTTGAATGTAATTACATTTCTCTGACATGCATATATGATAGTATTCTCTTTAAAAGAAGTGTATTAAAAATCAGGGCAAATCCCTTTTGACTTTATCACTTCTGAATCTAATGAAGAATGAATTTAGTAAAATCAGAAAGGAGACATGAAACCTAAGGTTGGAGATATATAACTATGACTTATTAAGTAATGCTGAATCATTTTGGGGTTCATTATCATAATGCTGTTGTTCTCACTTGTTGACAATAAAATAGGAAAAGAATTCTGCAAGAACAAGTTGGTAGAGGAACTTCATGTCCTTAAAGAGATCGTCACATACATCAACATTATACTTCCACTACCCTCTTACAATATTTGACAAACTGTATGTGCATAATAAATAGTTTAAATTGAATTAAATTAAAATAATTCACCAATCTCTGCTTTAAATAAATTTCTGCTAACAAAAGAGCCTAGTATAAGGGCTTAAAGTATAATAGAGTATAAATTGTGTCCCCACCCGCAATGTTGTCAAACGGTTCCATTGAAGACAAAATGTCTTTATATGATTTGTGTTCCCCTCATACATAAGAAGAGGGGGGTGATATTATTTTATTGTAAACCAGGATACATATGCATTCCCAGGAATGAAACTGGTCAAACAATTTTAAAATAAACATATTTTAAAATTTTAAATTGTTATGGTGAATTATTGAGCCAAGTCATAACTACAGTAATACATTAGCTTTTCTGACTTCCCACAGTTCTAACACTTTCTGTTTCTATATTTTTTAATTGATGGAGATAAAGTGATATTATAATTTTATTTTCCAATTATTTTACCATTAATGATTATTTACATTTTCTAGTTGTTTATGTTTTTCTTTTGTAAAATATTTCTCAAAATAGGTGAATACTTGACTGCTGACAAACAGTTCTTAATTGTACATGTATGTTAGTTCCTCTGAGAGTGAATAGAGATATTTAGTAGAGATATTTAAGGAAAACATTTCTATTTAGCAAAGTCTTTACACTGAATTCTTTGATTAAAAAAAAACTTTTAAAATATGCACAGTCTAATTTATTTTCTGTTTTATAATTTCTTTTTACAAATCGGATTACAAATTCTTATCTTGTCCATATTTATAAAAGATCTAATCTTCCATTCACCATTGCACCAAACTCTTTCTCAGAATTCCCAGTAGTACTTACTATGTAAAAGAGCTCATTAATGATTCTTTTATGTCCTTATAGTTAACAAATTTTAGTATGATGCATTTTTTTTTCATTTTGTGTATCTGTTCCATTCTACCAATTCACTTTTAAAAAATCCATAATTGGTTAATTTTGTTGATTAGTTAAATATTTTTAATAGAATTTGAAATCTAATAGTTCTAAGTCTAATCCCTGCATTTTCATGTATTGGATTTATTGTTCTAGCCTTTTCATTCTTTCTAATGAATTTTGACACAATTTTGCCTAAAATATTCTTTTGGTAATTTGATTGATAAAACAATAAATCTATAGAGTGACTTGGGGAGCTTCATTTTGACTGTACTGATGTGGCTCAGTAGTAGATATTTAATATCCTATTAAATATTCAGCTTTTTCTTTATGTTTGTAAACATTTTTATAGTCATATTTATAGAAGTTCTACATATGCATCCTTAGGTTAATTTATAGCTATATAATGTATTATTATCATTATTATTTATCTTCCCTCCTTCCTAATCTTTTGTAGTTTTTCTTTACAGTTAATTATTCTAGTACTTATGGTATATATGCAAACTATTCATATTTAGTAATATTTTAAATGTTTTGCTATACTTGACAAATGTTTTATGTAAAATTATTACAACACTTATTATTTATATTGGTTTTTTTCCTTCCTCCTATTTTTTTTCCTCCTTGATGTGGATATAAGGGCATTATTTGCTTTCTAGAAGGATGCTTTCATTATTTATTTTTAAATAGTTTATGAGCCATGGGAGGTTTTTTATGATTTTTTGTTTGATCCATTCTTTTGTACATCACATTGAGAGCAGAACTTTTTGCTTTCATTTATGACTTGTTCCATTTCCTTGAGAATGGAATGTTTAAATGATTTATTTATCCCATGTTTGATTAATTTGAATTCTTTGTATTTTTGTAAACATGCATTGATTTCATTTGTTTCTAAGTCTGTTTGCTATATATTTGTGCATCATAGTTTCTGATCGTATTTTGAATTCTATTTATTCATTTTGAATACTCCAACCTTTGTGGTATCTTCAATTTGATACATATGGCATTCATGCTTATATCTTCCATGAGTCAATAAACGAAGAAACAAAGAACTGTTAGTAGGTATGATGTGAAGAAATCTTTGCCCCATGCAAGAGACCAGACAATGTTTTCCTAAGACAATCTCTTGTTTAGTCTAGTAGTGAGATAAGTTTTTAATACAGATAGTCATAGCATAAAATATTACATAATAAGTGGATTAAAACTATATAAAAGTGGTATTGAGTGGAAAGAGCATGAAGCCCCCTCAGGGAATAGCTTGACTGTTTGCCTGCATGCTTATATAACCTGTGATTGTTATAAACCATTCCTGAGCCACTTGGCACATCCTGTTCAAACTGGTTCAAACTGTATAGGTGCTTTTGTTTTGTTTTTTGTGTTGTTTTGTTTTATTTTGTTTTGTTTTGGGACACAGAATATTCTATAAAGACCAGTGGGCCCAGAGTCCCTTACCTCCTTATTTCTTTGTTGTTGGGGAAAAGTTAGAGTTTCCACAAATAGATTGTACCTCCAACATGCTCAGCCAATGGGCTTGGGAGGGGGGAGGAGGATCAAGGAGGGGTTGCAGTTAGGGCCTATAAATTCTGCTTTGCTGAAAATGCCTGTGCACTTCTCTGAGATCACCATCTTAGACGGGTGGAGAGTGACTTTTCTCCAGAGGGAATAAAAGACTTTTCCTTTTTACTGCCAGGACTGAGAATCATTATTTCTTTGAGTTAGAATTTTCACAGTCCCACACAGTTTATATGATATTTGAGGTAAATCTCACATGTACCCTATCAATAGTAATGAATTTGAGACTGGAGGAAGCTTTTCTAAAGGTTATGCAATTTAAGTTTAATTTAAAAGACTAGTTAGGAATCAACCAATGAAGCAAAGGAGTAGGGACATTTTAGGCATGGGAAGACCCTGAACAAATGCCTATATGTATCATTTTACCTTTTAGGTATCAGGAAGTCATAGATTTAGAGCTGCAAGAGAGAGAACTTGGGGGTGGCTAGGTGGCACAGTGAATAGAACATAGGCCCTGGCGTCAGGAGTACTTGAGGTTAAATCTGGCCTCATACACTTGACACACTTAACAGCCGTGTGACTTTGGGCAAGTAACTTAACCCCAATGTCCTCCAAAAAAAAGCAAAAAGAGAGAGAGAGAGAGAGAGAGAGAGAGAGAGAGAGAGAGAGAGAGAGAGAGAGAAAACTCAAAGGCATCTATTCCAAACTTCTTGCATTTCAGATGAGTAAATTGAGACTGAAAGAAAAGTTATTTTTCCATGCTCACACAGATACTAAATAAGAGACATGGGATTTGATCCCATGTTCTCTTGCTCCTTATCCCAGCTTCAATCCACTGTACCACACTACCTCTAATGTTTTAGAGGGGATTTCTACTCAATTCCAGGTTGCATAATATGACCTCTCAGGTCTCTTCCAATTCTGATTATTATATAGCTTAAAAGGTTCAGTAATCTTTCTACTTCCTTTCCTAATTTTTATCTAGTATTTCCGTAGTTCAACCTGATATATCTTAAGATTCCCCTCTGTCTCTTCAGATTTATTTTTATCGGTTTCAGAGGGACATGAAAACCCAATGACTGGACCACCTTCATTTGGCACAGAGTTCTCTGTCTTGGAGAAGTGCCTATCTGCAAGAGAATTACAGGCAACTGCTAACTTTTTAGGAAATTAGGACACTTTTTCTTATTTATAGGAATATTTATCACACTTATGTTTCCAGATAGGAGTTTGAAATACAGACCCATTCACACTACACTGCATTGCTTCTTCCTAAGATACAGTTTAAAATTCTCCTCAGGTGAAAGACAAATTCATCATTTTTTTTCTCTTCACTTGTTCCTTTCCCAGTTCCTAACATAACAGAGCCTATGGTTTTTGCCAATTGCTATAACATCTGCATTGCCATATGAAAATAGACTTTGGTGAGTCTTTTGTATTCTTATTTTTCTAGTGAAGTTGCTCGTTCTAAATTAATATTATCTATCTTTATTTGGGTAAATGATAATGTTTAAGATCCAATCTAATTTATGCCTTCTTTTGCCCCTTTCTTATATATTCTTTTGCTAAATGCTCCATACTTAAGAAGAATGTTACAGGACATATCTTAAGAATAATCATATGCCATATTTTTTTCTGAAAGTAGTATTTTGAAGTTATGCCAAAGAATGAAATATGTAACTCTAAATGGGACTATACTTCACATGAACATCTTTCAAAATCTCTAGTCAATCAGTGGTAGCTGTGGTGGTTTCCAGAATTTTCAACTCAATAACACCAAAGAGAAAATAAAAGGTCAATGGTGAACTCTGTTGGAACTGGGTGATGGACAAGTGCAGTCTGGCCCCTGCCCCAGCATGAAAAGTAGTGGAGGTGCGACAGCTACACCTAGTGCACCATAGCTGCCTCCAGAGATCCTGTCCTGCAGATCATAGGGGAACCAAGTGACCAATTAAAGGTAATCACTCTTACTTTCACCTGCTTGGATCTGGGTCACAGGATTGGGTGGTGGTCCTGGGGTGTGTGGCCAGTGTGCCAGAGCTCCTGATGGCTGTAGAGAGGGCACCCTACTCATAGCTCCAGCAAAAAAAAAAAAAAAAAAACTGAGAAAACTCCAGTAATTTGGGAGACAGTTATCTCCACTCTGGAGGCAAAGTTCTATGGGACAAATAGCTCAAAAGTCAATTAATTGGCTGTCAAGATCAGCAAGCAGAGGAAGTGCAATCAGACTACAGAATCTTTTTTGGGGGACAAAAAGGATCAAAACATGGAACCCGAATGAGACAATAAGGTAAAAACTCCTACATCAAAAGCCTCCAAGAAAAATAAAAATTGATTACAGGCCATGGAGGAGCTCGAGAAGGATTTTGAAAATAAAATAAAATAAATGGAGGAAAAATTAGGAAGAGAAATGAAAATGAGGCAAGAAAATCATGAAAAGTAAGTCAACAGCCTGCTAAAGGTGACCCCAAAAGAATAACACCTTAAAAATAAACTAACTCAAATGGCAAAAGAGGTCCAAAAAGCCAATGAAGAGAATGCCTTAAAAACCTGAATTTGTCAGATGGAAAAGGATTTTCAAAAACTTACTGATGAGAATAGTTCCTTCAAAATTAGATTGGCTCAAATGGAAGCTAATGACTTTTTGAGAAATCAAAATACTATAAAACAGATCCACACAAATAAAAAAATAGAAGGCAATGTGAAATATCTCATTGGAATAACCACTGACCTGGAAAATAGATTCAGGAGAGACAATCTGAAAATTATTGGACTAACAGAAATCCATGATTAAAAAAAAAAAAGCCTAGAAGTCATGATGAAAATTGGCCTGATATTCTAGAATCAGAGGGAAAAATAGAAATTGAAAGAATCCACTGATCACCTCTTGAAAAAGATCCCCAAAAGAAAAATCCCTGGAATATTATAGCCAAATTCCAGAGTTCCCAGGTCAAGGAGAAAATATTACAAGCAGCCAGGAAGAAACAATTTGAATACTGTTGAAATGCAATCAGGATAACACAGGATTTATCAGCTTCTACATTAAGGGATCAAGGGCTTGAAATATGATATTGTGCAGATCAAAGGAACTGGGACTAAAACCAAGAATCACCTCCCCAGCAAAACAGATTATAATGCTACGGGGGAAAATATGGGCATTCAATTACATAGAGAATTTTCAAGCATTCTTGATGAAAAAACAAGAGCTGAACTGAAAATTTGACATCCAGATAGAAGAAGCAAGAGAAGCATGAGAAGGTAAACAGGAAAAATATTCATAAGGAACTTATTAAAGTTGAATTATTTACATTCTTACATGGAAAAACAATATTTGTAAGTCATAAGGCTTTTCTCATTATGAGAATAGTTGAAGTTGTATACATATGTATGTATGTATAGGAGGGTATGTGTATAAATATATACATATACATGTGAGTGTAAGCATATGTGTGTACATGTATACATAGACAGAAGGCACAGGATCAGTTGAATAGGAAGGGATGATATCTAAAACATAAAATTAAGAGGTGAGAAAGGAATATAATGGGAGAAGGAGAAAGGAAGAGATAGAATTGGGTAAATTATCTCATATAACAGAGACAAGAGAAAACTGTTACAATGGAGGGGAAGAATAGGAAGGCTATAGGGAATAGGTCAACCTTACTCTCATTGAATTTGGCTTAAGGAAGGAATAATATACCCACTCAGTTGGGTATCTTACCATATAGGAAAGTAGAGGGAGTGGGGGAAGGGGATAAGAGGGGAGATGATAGAAGGGAGGACATACTGGGTGAGAGGGTAGTTAGATTCGAACTTTTGAAAAGGGACAGGGTCAAAATAGATAACAGAATAAGTGCGGGGCAGGATAGGATGGAGGGAAATATAGTCAGTCTTTCAGAATATAACTCCTATGGAAATGTTTTGTGTAACTACACATGTATAACCTATATTGAATTTCTTGTCTTTCCAGTGGGAGTGGGTGAGAAGAGAAGAAGGGAAATCATCTGAAAATCAAAATTTTAAAAACAAATGTTTAAAGAAAAGACTGTTTTTCACATGCAACTGGGAAGTAAGATATACAGGCACTGGGATATAGAAATGCATCTTGCCCTACTAGAAAGTTGGGGGGGTATGGTTTAATGGCAAGCACAAAACCTTGGTTCAGGTATTGAATTAACACCTTGTTTTAGTCTGTTAAGAAACAGAACATGTGAACTCCACAACTTATGAACTCCTGGGGAGGAGCTAATGGCTATATAAGGAGTGTCCCAGGTCTAGAGACAGCAGGAGCTGAAAAGAGGACTCTTGTCTGGCAGAGTCAAGGGGAATACTTGTAGTATCCTGGCACTCTGTCTGCTCTGTGTTGATATTTATTTATGATATTTTGTACAGAAACCCTGGGACCTTACTGGAAGCCCTGAAAGGGGATTTTCTGGTTGCATGTTTACAGAAGTCCTGGAGGAAGGTTTTGGAAGTCCTGGGACTTTACTGATGGTTTGTGCTGACTCTTGGACCTTGTTTGTGAGTCAGTGTTGATTTCTATGTTGATTATTTATGTTGAGTTTTCAGACCTTGTTTGTGGGTCTGAGTTGATTTCACAGGCAGATAGTGAATTGATGATGGTGCCAGCAATGTGCATGGATATTATTGTGGCTCTGTTAAGCTTTGTTTTCCCAGGAACAGAAACTGTGAAGGACTTGAGGTGGACTGGACACTTTCAACTTCAATATGGAATGGGAACTGGAAGAAGAACTAGACAAGGAGCTGGACATGGAACTGGGAGCTGCCTGCCTTTGAATACAGGTAACAGTTGGAGCTGGGAACATGGAAGAGGAACCATGGAAACTGAGAGCCAGCCTTGAGTCAAGCTGAAAGAAAACTTTACTTGGATCTTGTGTACTGACTGAGAAGATTGTGATATACTTTTGACCAAAGGGTGAATGGCCTGTATATTTCCCACTACCCCTTAAGAGGGTAGTGAGTAGTGACTAATGACTGAGTAGTGACTGATAATTGAATAGTGACTGATGACTTAATAGTGACTGATTTATAATTTAGTGTGCCCCATAACTTTGACTGTTGCATTTTGTGACCCTTAAGGAGGCAGCCTCCTTAAGGATGATTGAATAATTAAGTTACTAAATGATTGTACTTTGTTGAAAACTATAGTGACCACTTTGGTGAAAACTATGTGGCCATTTTAGTGATAAGTCATTGTGAATGCTCTATTTTGATTTTCTGTGATAAGTTGTAACATTGTGAATGATGTACCTTGATTTTCTCTGAATGTTTTGCTCTGATTTATTACTGAATAAATAAATTACTGTGTAATCAGAAGCTTAAAAGCTGTTCACAGTAACATTCTTCTGGAAAGCTGCTAGTACTTGGCTTTACAGATGGGGAGGATATAAGACAAAGCATACTGGGCAAAGCAGTATTTAGTAGGATCGCTATCTATGGATGGGGGTAGAGGAAAGACAGTGAGAAAATCTGCAACTCAAAATCTTGTGGAAATGAACATTGAAAACTAAAAATAAATACTAAATGATTAAAAAGGGAAAAAATAAAGAATTCTGATCTTCAGTAAAGTTTTATATCTCTTTTTTTAACTTGGTTTTTCCCATTTTTAAAAGTTATTTTCTTCTTAATTTTTTCCTTGTTTACCAAACTGTTTACTTTTTTTTTCATGATTTTCTTGGATGACTCTTCTTTTTTCTCCCAAGTTTTCCTCTACTTTCCTTCTTTGATGTTTAGAATCCTTTTGGGGCTTTTCCAGGAATTCTTTTGGGTCCTCAGACCAATTAACATTTTTTTTCTCTGAGGCTTGGCATTTTTATTCCTTTTTTTTTTACATCTATAAGTCTGCAAAATGTTTTTGTTTTATTTTGTTTTTAAATCTCATTTACTCCTTATCACAACCTTGTGAGTTAGGTTTCATTTTTATTTCCATTTTCTCAATGAGAAATCTAAGTTTTAGAGTGTTAAATGACTTTCTCTAGGTATCATAGTTAATAAATATGTGAGAAAGGATTTGAACTCAGAACTTCCTGATTTCTACTTTAATATCCAATCACCTATGTTACCTAGTTGCCATTTAATAAATTTTATAGACTTTTTCCAGGTATAGAAGTGAAACTTATGGGTTTATACTTTGTATATCCCCTTTCCTCTTTTCTTCCATTTTTGACAACTAGAAAAACTTTTGATTTTCTTTAGTTTTTTGAAATCTCAATAATTTTATGTGATATTTAGAAATGCATGGGGAATGGGTAAGCGATTAAACATGCTTGTTAATACAGTAGTGCCTCAGGAAAAATTTCTTCTTGGCGTACTAATAAATGAATCAAGGACATATCCTTACTGTTTTGTGTATAAACCCACTATTAGCTATTTCTGTTCCACCCTCCTTAAGATCATTTTCCTTATGAGAGTAATTAAAATATATTGTTGTTGTTCAGTTGTTCAGTCATGTCTGACTTTTCATGACCTCATGGACCATAGCACACCAATGCTTTCTATGGGATTTTCATGGAGTAGCTTGCCATTTTGTTCTCCAGTTGATTAATTAAATTTAATTAAAACATATAAATGCAATGAAAATTAATCGAAACATGCAATGATCTGGTATTTTTTTTTCTTTCTCTTCTCTCCAATATACCTGAAGAAACACTGTTCATCCTTTCTCTTACCAGCTCAAGTTAAATATCATTCTTAACCTTGCCCTGATAGAACCATGCCATTATTCTGCATTCATCTTGTTTCTAGTCTTGGCTAACATCCTCTATAAATGTATTTTTAAAATCCACATTGGCTATTGGGTTCCTACTTAATCTGCCCTATTTTTTTAGACAACTCACCATTTCTTTTCTCATTAGAATGGTTTCTTTTTTATTATTTTTTGGTCTTTAGAATTTCATTATTGAGAGTGTACCATTCATCCTAAACTGATTTTTCACTGTAGAATTTTCATCCCTGTAATCTACTCCAACTTTTTTTCAGAACTCATTCAAAACTGTTCTCTTCAAACATAATGAGTATCACATTATGTTCCTTTTTCAACTATTTATTAATATGGAATGGTTATTTCCCACTGATTCTTTTAAATTCATGACAACAACCAGACAATAAGTTAGCATTGATTAATTGCCAAGTGGTAAGTTAAGCACTGAGAATCCAAAGAAAGTTTCAAAACAGTTGGTTCCTTCACAGAGCTCACACTCTAAAAGGAGAGAAAACATTTAAGTAAGTAGGAGCATACAATACATGTACAGAATAGATGGAAGTCAGTCTCAGGGGGTGGGGGAAGTACCAAGTAGCTGAGAGGACCAGGAAAAATTTCTTGCAGAAGAGGAAACATAAGCTGAATTTTGAAGGAAGCCAAGGAAACAAACAAGCAAAAGTGGAGGAGAGCTGTCTGGAGTGAAGAATAGTCAGTTTAAGGTCACAGAGATGGGAGATGTTGTGATATGTTAGGAATAACAAGAAAGCCAGTGTTGTTGGATCATAGAGTATGAAGGAGGGAGGGAATAAATTGTAAAATGATTAGAAAGATAGTAAGAGGCCTGTTGTGAAAAGCTTTAAATCCCAGACAAAGGAGTTTATATTCTATTCTGGAAGACAGAAGGGGATACAGGTAGGGAGATGTCATATTAAGACCAGATCTTTAGGAAAATCATTTGGTAGATGAGAATACGTAGGAGTGAAGAGAGAATGAGGCAGGGAGAGTAATTTAAAAAGTTATGAAATGATCTAGGCATGAAATGATGAGGACCTACAGCAGGATGATGGTTATGTGAGTTGATAGATGTAAACATATATAAGAGATGTTATAAAGAGAGAAGTGATGAGAATTGGTAAAAAAAAAAAGGAATATGTGTTGGAAGTATTAGTAAAGATTCAAGGATAAAATTGATATTGTGAGACTGTGTGACTCAGAGGGCAGTGGTACTCTCAAAAGTAATAAGAAAAAATGGAAGAGGGGAACGTTTGGAGAGAATGGTAATGAGTTCTCTTTTGGACATAATGTGTTTGAGATGTCGATCGCTTATTCATTTTGAAATGTACAAAAAGCACTTGGTAAGGTGGTATTCAATGTCAGGACAAAGTCTAGAACTGGATGTAGATCTGGAATTGTCTTCATAGATCATTGAACCCATGGAAGCTGATACTATTGCTAAGGAAGATAGAATAGAGGGAGAAGAGAATAAGGAACATGATAGAACTATGGGACCTCCTAAGTTTAGTGATTATGATCTAGATGAAGGTACAGAAAAGGAGACAGAAAAAGGAGTCATATAAGTAGGAGGACAACCAGGAGAGAAATGTCAGAATAACATAGAGAGGATATAATATGCAAAGGGAAATTTAATTAGCAGTGTCAAATGTTACAAGGATGTCAAGGAGAAGGATTGAAAAAAGGAATCAGATCCATAATAGTTCTCTTCTTGAGTACATTTACCTTTTGAAAGATGTAATTATCATTAAGCCAAGTCAAGAATTTATTATATGTGCTATCTGTAGTGCTAAGACAAGAAAATAAATTAAGGGAATATGAACAGATAAAGAGCAAGTAAAATTGCCTTTATTTAGTTTGCTTGGAGAAGAATCAGTAAAAAAAATAATCAAGACAATAGCTTCAGTGAGAAGAATTCCAAATAAATCTATAGAATATTACTATTCTTCCTAGATATAACCAATGAAATCTAAAAAGAGAAATGCTATTTAAAATAACTATAATTGCATAACATATCTGCAAGTTTACTACCAAAATATACTCACAGCTTTAAAAAATAACTATAAAAGGGATTTTTCAGAATTATTGAAAGATTTTAAATAAGTGGGGAGATATTCATTGATTATAGATGGCCTCTGCAATATTAATAAAAATAGTAATATTACCTAAATTAATGAATAGTTTTTAGTTCAATACCAATCAAATGACAAATGACCCTGAATCTTAAGTATGTCTTCTTCATCCAAAATTTTGTCATTTTGAAAAATTCTAAATATAGAAGCTTCCACCATCATTATATAAAGGATAACATTTTAAAATTATACAAAAGAAATCATTTGAAGGAACAAGTAAACAAAAATATGATGAGATTTTAGGGAAATAAAAAGGGGCTCATGGGAAGGTGTTACCTTCAATAGTCAAAAAAATTTAAAAATAGTAATCATTAAAACCATTTGGTATACTTTTAAAAAATGAAATTACTAGGGATGGCTAGGAGGCACAGTGAATAGAACACCAGCCCTCGAGTCAGAAGGACCTGAATTCAAATTCAGCCTCAGACACTTGACACACTTACTAGCCGTGTGACTTTGGGCAAGTCACTTAACCCCAATTGCCCTCCAAAAAAAATGAAATTATTCTGTTCACTCTTATTAGACAGATAAGTCTTAGAATCAAATAAATAAAGGAGTCTAGCATGTGATGAAAATGAGCAAAGCAAAAATACTACTGTTCTAAGACATCACTCTTAAATAGTAACTACTAAGAAAACTGATAAATAACTTGCCACAAAATTGATAGGTCATAGTTAGTTTCAGATAAATATAACCCAAATGAATAAGTTCACACCATGAAAGTATGAAATAGAGATGAAGGGAAAGAGGCTCATTTTGGAACTGAACTATGTTTAGCGGGAGAGTTAATAAATAAGTGAGAGGAAGATGGTGAAATATAAGTAAGGATTTTGAGTATATATATATATATATATATTCACACATTTATACACTTATGTATACATACACACATACAACAGTATGTATCCTTTTAAAAGAACAGATTTGAAGTAGCTGGAGTAAGATGAGAGAAGAATTGAGAAAGCTCAGTCCACCAAATATCTCTATGAAAGGTTAATATAGAAGATATATAGAAAGAATTACCACAAATGTATACGTCTAATAGTCCTTCCTCAAAAGGAAAATGGTGAAAGGACATAACTAAACAGCTTTTCAAAAGAAATACAAAATATTAGTAACCATGTGGAAATACTTCAGATTAGTAAGATTAAAAGTTTCAAATTAAAATATTTGAGATGTCACCTAAAAGCCATATACTTGGAAATAATGATAAAAATCGAAAATGGCCAGTGTTGAAAACACTCCTAAAGATATCATATCCATGCAACATTTGTTGAGATGTCATTGGTAAGCTATCAGGAAAATAATTTAGAAGTATACCCAAAACTTTATAAGACCTCCCAGAACCAGCAATCCCACTACTGGGATATATATCCTAATGAGATCATTGACAGAAAGGTCACAATTATTTAAAAAAAAAATTCATGGGTGAAAAAGGAAAAACTGAATGAACGGGTGAACACATTATGGTATGAGTACACATATGTATATACATGTATATATGTACATATACATGTATATATATGTATATGTGTATGTATATACATACACATATACATATACAATTTATATAGTTGTATCTTTCCTTATATCTACAGTTATATCTTTTCCCATAGAGATATCAAATACAGCTAGATGTAGAACTATGTTTACATCTACATCCATAGCTATCTTATATATAGTTATAGATGCAGATGTAAATATAGATCTATATTAGGTAGGTAGATAGATAAATAGATATGTAATTACATCATAAGAAACCATAAGTAGGATAGATGGATAGATACAGAGAAACTTGAAAAGACTCTTTTGAATTGATTTAGAACAAAGTATGGCCAAAAGAAACATGTGTGTGTGTGTGTGTGTGTGTGTGTGTATGAATATATGCATGTATGTATAAAATCTGAACAAACTTATGAGGATAACACTAAGTCTCACAAGAAGTTAAATCAATATCAGTAACTAATCTTGGTTTCAGACAGTTGATAATCATTCTTCCCTCTTATTATAGCAAACAGAGATTAGAGTATATAAAAACATGTAGAAATTGATTTTTTTGGTGAAAGCTAGTTTTCCTTTACTGCTTTTATTAAGAGTGTCATCCCATAGTATACACTGATTGTTGTGGTTACTGCTACTAGAGCATGTCAGAAATTGGACATGCAATCAAATATAGGATCTACAAATACTTTCACATTAAACATTAGTCACATTGTACAGAAGGATTATAACCAATGGAATGAACAATGAGAAAGAGGAAACAAAAGAAAACAACAAAAAAAGAGAGCCTGTAGTTTGCTTCAGTCTGTATACAGATTCTGTAGTTCTTTCTCTGAATGTGGATATCTCTTTTCAACCAGAGTCTTCTAGAGTTGTCTTATAACCTTGCATTGCTGAGAGGAACCCAGTCTATTAAAGTTTGTCATCACATACATTGTGTCTGTAATTGTGCACAAATTTCCCCTGGTTCTGCTCTTCTCATTCAACATGTTTATATAAGTTTCTTCAGGTTATTATGAAGTCCGTCTGCTCCCCATTTCTTATACCAAAAAGATATTCCATTACATTCATATACCACAATTTATTTAGCCGTTCCCCAACTGATTGGCATCCCCTTGATTTTCAATTCTTTGCCACCACAAAAAGAGGTGCTATAAATTTTTTTGCACATATGGGTCCTTTTCCCACTTCTATGACCTTTTTAGGATACAACTCTAGGTATTGCGGGGTCAAAGGGTATGCACTTATTTGTAGCCCTTTGGATATAGTTCCAGATTGCTCTCCAGAATGGTTGAGTCAGTTCACAACTCCACCAACAATGCATTAGTGTTCCAAATTGTCCACCTCCTCTCCAGCATTTATCATTTTCCTGTTTTGTCATCTTAACCAATGTGACCAGGGAGATGTGGTACCTTGGAGTTGTTTTGATTTGCATTTCTCTAATTAATAGTGATTTAGAGCATTTTTTCATATGTTTATAGATATCTTTCATTTCTTCCTCTGAAAGCTGCCTGTTCATGTCCTTTGACCATTTATCATTTGGGGAATGAATTTCATTCTTATAGATTTGACCCAATTCTATGTATATTTTAGAAATGAGGCCTTTATGAGAATCTGTTTGTAAAAATTCTCTCCCAATTTCCACTTGCCTCTTAATCTTGGTTACATTGGTTTTATTTGTATAGAAACTTTTCAATTTAATGTAATCACAATTATCCATTTTGCATTTTATAATGATCCCTAAAACTTATTTGGTCATAAAATCTTACCTTCTCCATAAATCTGACAGGTAAACTATTACTTGCTCTCCCAGATTTCTTATACCATCAGCCTTTATACCTAGATCATGCACCCATTTTCACTTGATTTTGGTACAGGGTGTAAGAAATTGGTCTATGGCCAGTTTCTGCCATACTATATTCTGGTTTTCCCAGCAGTTTTTGTCAGATAGTGAGTCCTTATCCCCAAACCTGGGGTCTTTGGGTTTATCAAATGGTAGATTACAATAATTATTGACTGCTGAGTCTCATATTCCCAGTCTATTCCATTGATCCACTACTCTATACCTCGGCCAGTTCCAGTTTTAATGACTACTGCTTTATAATACAGATTAAAATCTAATATGGCTAGGCGACTTTCCCTAGCATTTCTTTTGATTAATTCCGTTGATATTCTGAAACTTTTGTTATTCCAAATGAATTTGTTGCTATTTTTTTCTAGCTCTATAAAGTAATTTTGGTAGATTAATTGGTATAACACTAAATATGTGATTTAATTTAGGTAAAATTGTCATTTTTATTATATTAGCTTGACCCAGCCACAAGCAATTGATGTTTTTGCCAATTAGTTAGATCTGTCTTTATTTGTGTGAAAAGTGTTTTGTAGTTGTGTTCATATAGGTCCTGGGTTTGTTTTGGCAGGTAGATTCCCAAATGTTTTATATATTATAATATATAATAAAATATTTATATGTTATTATATAATATATAACATAATATTTTATATATTATAATATAATATATAGTATAATCTTTCATATAATATAACATTTTATGATATTTGGGAATACAGAAATTTTAAATGGGATTTCTCTTTCTATGTCTTGCTGTTGAATTTTGTTAGAAATGTATTGGAATGTTGGGGATTTATGTGGGTTTATTTTATATCCTACAACTTTGCAAAATTTATTGTCTCAAGTAGTTTTTTACTTGATTTTCTAGGATTATCTAAATATATCATCATTTCTTCTGCAAAGAATGATAACTTACTCTCTTTGCTGAATGTGATTCCTTTGATTTATTTTTCTTCTCTAATTGCTACTGCTAACATTTCTGGTGCCAGATTGAACAAGAGGGGTGATAGTGGATATACTTCTTTCACCCCTGATCTTATTGGAAATATTCTACCTTATCCCTATTACATATAATACTTGCTGATGGCTTTAAATAGATGCTACCTAATATTTTAAAGAAGACTTCATTTATTCCTATACTTTATAGTGTTTTTTTTTAAGGTAGGCTTTTTATTTTTTTTCAACAAATGCTTTATTAACTTCTGGTTTACATCATTCATTTCTCCAGATTTTGAGTTAAAATTTTTCCCCATTTTCTCCTTCCCACCACCCCAGAATAGCAGTTCCACAAGATATCCCCTGATCCAATCTGCTCTCTCCCATATCTTCTCCCATACCCCCTTCGACTTTGCCATTAGGGCAAGGTGAATCTCTGTGCCCCAATGCCTGCATGTCTTATCTCCCAATTACATGCAAAATAGTATTAATAATAGTATTTATATATATTTGAAACATTTAATTTTAAAACTTCGAATTCCAGATCCATTCCCTTTCTCCCTTGTCACCCACTCCCTCTGGGAAGATAAGCAATTCAGTATGTGTTGTACATGTTTAGCTATACAAAACAATACCATAGTAGATATATTGTAAAAGACTGCTAGTATTTCCCTCCCACTCATGCCACCCCCCACCTGGTCCATTCCCTACTTTGATCCTGTCCCTCTTCAGTAGTGGGCACTTCCAACCTCCCCTCACCCCCGAATGCCCTCTCCTCCATCATCACCCTTCTCGTCATCCTTCCCCTACTCTCCTGCAGGGTGAGATGTCCCATTTAGTATGTTTGTTGTTCTCTCCCTGCGCCAAATTCAATGAGGATATGGTTTTACATTTTTGCTTTCCTGTTCTTCCCCTCCCCTGCAGCCACTACCCCTTGCCTCTTCTACATGAGATAGTTTACTCCACCCTGTGTCTCCCCATCTCCTCTTGCCATATTCCTCTCTCACCTCTTAACTTCACCCCTTAAGTACCATCCCTTGCCACCAAATTCAACCTGTGACCTCTATCCATGTATACTTGTAAACGTATGTACACCCATTCACATATGTATTCATATGCCCATATACCCTTCTTCAATTATTTTCATACTGAGAAAAGTTTCATCAGTGGCAGTTATTGCTTTTCCATGTAGGAATGTTAATAGTTCAACTTTGACAAGTTCCTTTTGATTTCTTTTCCTTGATTACCTTCTCAAGCATATCTTGCTTCTCGTGTCTGGATGTCAAATTTTCTATTCAGCTCTGGTTTTTTCCTCAAGATTGCTTGAAAGTCCTCTATTCAACTGAATGACCATATTTTCCTCAGAAACAAAATGCTCAGTTCTGCTGGGTATGTAATTCTTGGTTTTAATCCCAGATCCTTTGCCCTATGGAATATCACATTCCACGCCTTTCAATGCCTCAGGGTAGAAGCTGCCAGGTCCTGTGCTATTCAGATTGTGTTTCCACAATATTGAAATTGTTCATTCCTGTCTGCTTGTAGTATTTTCTCCTTGATCTGGGAATTCTGGAACCTGGCTATACTATCCCTAGGAGTTTTCTTTTTGGGATCTTTTTCAGGAGGTGATCTGTGGATTCTTTCAAACTCTATTTTCCCCTCTGGGTCTAAAACATCAGTGCAATTTTCCTTGAGAATTTCTTGAAGAATGATTTCTAGGTTCTTTCTTTGATCATGGCTTTCAGGTAGTCTAATAATTTTTAAATTATCTCTCCTGGGTCTATTTTCCAGGCCAGTGGTTTTTCCCATGAGATGTTTCACATTGCCTTCTATTCTTTCATTTGTTTGGATCTGTTTAATAGCATCTTGATTTCTCTTTAAGTCACTACTTACATTTGCTCCAGTCTAATTCTGAATGAATGAATCTCCTCAGTGAGCTTTTGAGATTCTTTTTCCATCTGGCAGAGTCGGCTGTTCAAGGCATTCTTCTCCTCATTGCCCTTTTGAGCTTCCTTTGTCATTTGAGTCAGTCTACTTTTTAAGGTGTTATTTTCCTCATTCAGACTGTTGACTCTCATTTCATACTTTTCCTGCATCCTTCTCATTTCTCTTCCCAATTTTTCCTCCAGTTCTCTCATTTGGTTTTTAAAATCTTTCTTAAGGTTCTCTATGGCCTGCAACCTGCTCGTATTTTCTTTGGGGGCTTTTGGTGCAGGATTTCTGGCCTCACAGTTCTCCTCATGTTCCATGCTTCAATCCTCTTTGCCCCCAAAATAGGATTCTAATGTTGCATTTTTCTGTCTGTTTTGTTTCCTTTGCCTTGGCATGTTGCCACTCAATTACTTGACTTTTGGGCTTGTTGCCACAGTAGGACTCTGCCACCAGACAGGGAGCTTCCATCCCAAACACTGGGTTCTTCACAACTTCCGGAAGTATTCATTGGGTGGACTTTGTGGAGCCTCCATATACTCTGGAAAGCTGGATACCCACCCCAGACTTCCCCCACCCCAGACTGCAATCCAGATCCAGTGATGTTAAAGTATGAGCGATTACCCCCCAGACAGATTACTGGATCTCCCTACAATTTTCAAGCCAGGAGCTGAAGCTGCAACTGAAGCTGCAAAGGGGTGGTGGTGCTGAGTTTCCCCAGCCTCTTCTTACGCCCAGGGGAAGAAGTCTATATGTTCCCAAATGCTGGTCTCAAAGTCCATAGTGCACTAACTCCTGTCTTTGTCCTAGGGATATCTGTGTTGACAATTCTGGAATCACCACAGCTACTATTGTTCTGGGATCCCCCCAGCGGGCTGCTGGAATGCTGCCCTTGGCTTAAAACCATGACTCAGGCGGGCCTGTTCTTGGCTTCCAGAGTGCTGTGCTGGCTGCTCCCTGCAGTGCTGCCTGGCTGTCCTCAGCAGGAGGTTATCTTCTCTGTGTTGTTCTGTGGGTGCTGGAGCTCCAGAAGTTGTTCAGAGTCCCTTTTTACATGCTTTTGAAGTGGTGTGGGTGAGAGCGCCTTGGAAGTGCTGTTTCTACCACGCCATCTTAGCTCTGCTCCCCTTTCTTGTGTTTTTAATAGGAATGGGTGTTGTTATTTTGTCAAAAGTCTTTTCTGCATCAATTGAAATAATCATATGGTTTCTGCTAGTTTTTTTTTGTTGATAAGATCAATTATACTGATAGTTTTCCTAATACTGAGCCATCCTTGCATTCCCAGAATAAATCTTATCCGATGAAAGTGTATTATTTTCATGATAAGTTGCTGTGGTCTTTTTGCTAATATTTTATTTAAAAGTTTTGTATCTATATTCATGAGGGAAATAGTTTTAATTTTCTTTCTCCATTTTATCTCTTCCTGATTTAGGTATCAGTACCATATTTGTGTCATAAAAAGAATTTAGTAGGATGTCTTCTCCAATTTTCCCAAATAGTTTGTCAAGTATTAGAATCAATTGTTCTTTAAATGTTTGATAGAACGAGTTAGTAAATCCATCTTGCCCTGGAGATTTTTTCCTACGGAGTTCGCTGATGGCTTGTTCAATTTCTTTTTCTGAGATGGGGTTATTTAAGTAATTTACTTCCTCTTCAGTTAACCTGAGCAACTTACATTTTTGTAAATATTCATCCATTTCACTAAGATTGTCAAATTTATGTTCATACAGTTGGGCAAAAGAATTCTTAATTATTGTTTTAATTTCCTCTTATTTGGAGGTAGATTCACCCTTTTCATTTTTGAACCTTGTAATTTGGTTTTCTTCTTTCTTTTTTTAATCCTGTTGACTAAAGTTCTATCAATTTTATTGTGTTTTTTTTTTCATAAAACCAGCTCTTAGTTTTATTTATTAAATTAATACTTTTCTTAGTTTCAATTTTATTAATCTCTTCTTTGGTTTTCATCATTTCTAACTTAGTATTTAATTGGGGATTTTCAATTGGTACTTTTTCTAGCTTTTTCATTTGCATGCCCATTTTATTGACCTCCATTTCCTCTATTTAGTCACATATATATTCAGGTATATAAAAGTCCTCTAAAATTTGCTTTTCCTGCATCCCACAAGTTTTAGTATGTTGTCTCATTATTGTCATTTTCTTGAATGAAATTACTGATTGTTTCTATAATTTCTTGTTTGACCCACTCATTCTTTAGAATTAAATTCTTTACTTTCCAATTAATTTTCAGTCTATCTTTCCATGGCCCTTGCTTTTTTTACTTTAAATGAAGCATAATATATTCTACTCCAGCCTTTACCCTGTGTATATCTCCATGATTCAAAAGTGTTTCTTGTAGACAGCATATTGTAAGATTATAGTTTTTAATCCATTCTGCTATCTGCCTCAGTTTTATGGGAGAGTTCATTCTATTCCCATTCACAGTTATGTTTACTATCTGGGTCTTTCCCTCCACCTATTTCTTCTCCTCTTTATACTTTTATTTCCCCTTCTTTCTTCCTCTCCTTGAGTTTTCCTTTTGACCCTTGTCTCCCTCAGTATTCCTTTCCTCTGTACCTCCCTCCTTTTTCCTACCTTTCACCTTACTACTATTTCTCTCCCTTCTATCCACCCTCCCCTTTTATCCCCCTCACCCCTCCTGCTGTCTGTAGAGCACAATAGAATTTTATACTAAATGGAGTATGTTATTCCCTCCTTGACCCCAAACCAGTGAGAATAAATTTCATACAGTGCTCTTCTCCCTCCTTTTTCTTTAGTATAATGAGTTTTTATGTCTTTTCACATTAGAATCCTAAAATTAACTGATTACATTAATCCCTCCTTGAACCAAAACCAGTGAGAGTAAAGTTCATATAACGTTCATCTCCCTGCCTTTTTCCCTCTTCTATAGTATGTTTTTATGCCTCTCTGTATGGCATAATTTACTCTTTTCTGCCTTCTTTACTTTTCTCTCATTACAATCCCTTTATACCCTTAATAAGGTTTTTTTTTAAATATATAATTAGATTTGTTCATTTTTACCCACACCCTCTATCTATGTATATCCCTTTTAAATGTCATGATAATTATATAAATCTCAATATTGATAGGTACTAGCTTCCCATATAGGGATATAAACAGTTTGCTTTTATTGAATCATAAGTTTTGCCTTTTCATCAGGAAAGTCTGGAAGTCCCTTATTTCATTGAATTCCATCTCCTTGCCTGAAAAATTATGCTCAGTTTGGCTGGATAGTTGATGGTTGCAGTCCAAGCTCTTTTGCCTAATGAAATATCAAATTCCAATCCCTCTGATCTTTGAATGTAAAAGCTGCTAGGTCTTTGTGATCCTACCTGTTGATCCAAGATATTTGAATTGTTTCTTTCTGGCTGCTTGCAATATTTTCTCCTTGACCTGACAATTCTGGAATTTGGCTACTATATTTCCTTGAGTTTTCAACTTGGGATTTCTTTTCAGGAGGAGTCCAGTGAAATCTTTCAATTTCTATTTTGCCCTCTGATTCTAGGACCTCAGGACAGTTTTCTTTGATAATTTCTTGGAGGATGTTGTCCAGGCTGTTTTCTTCATCATGGCTTTCCAGTAGAACAAATTCTTAGATTTTCTCTTCTGCATCTGTTCTCTAGGTCAGTTGTTTTTCCAATGAGATATTCTACATTTTCTTCTAATTTTTCAATTTTCATATTTTGTTTGACTTGATTCTTGATGCGTCATAGAGTCATTAGCTTCAACTTAACTGATTCTAATTTTTAGTGAATTATTTTCCACTGTTAGTTTTTGAAACTCCTTTTCCATATGGTCAGATTTCATTTTTAGGGAGCCATTTTTTTTTTTTTATATTTTGAAGCTCCCATCCCACTTCACAAATTTTACTTTTTAAACATTTATTTTCTTCATTGAGATTTTTTTTTCCATTTTGGTCAATGTAATTGTAAAAGAATTGGTCATTTTATCTTCTACCTTTCTAATTTGGCTTTTAAAATCTTTCCTGAGATCTTCCAAGAATGCTTTTTGGGATTGAGACCAGTTTGTATTTCCTTCTGTGGTTTCAGTTGTGGATATAGAGTTGATGTTATCTCCTGAAAGTGATTATTCTTGTTCACAATAATAGGATTCAGTCAGCTTTTGTCTTCCCTTTCCAACTTGTTCCTGGCCCATTGTGATTGCCTATTTCTTGTTTTTTAAAGCAAATTTCTGCTTCTGGGGTACAGAGGGCTCTGATGCATGGTTCTCAAGCTGGGATCTAGGGGCCTGATTATTGACTTGTGTGCTGTAGCCTTTGGGTGTATAGACTGAGGCCAAGGCCAGGACTCTCAGTGTTTACCCTAGGTTAGCCTGAGGCTCACAGAGTAAGGTGTGGGGAGGGGTGGTCTGGCCACTTCAAGTTTTCACCCCTGTGCCCCTGGGCTAGAGCTTGTGCAGGGTCAGCATCAGGTGGCCTGCTATGCTGGTTTCTCCAGATTTCCTTGATTGTGTTAAGGTACACCTGGGCTTTTGGTGTTAGTGCTTTCTTGCTCCATCCCCCTGGGTTTTGTAATCTCCAGCCTGTTAGCTGAGATGAGGTTTGTTGGGATTCCTCCTGCCCTTCACTTTGGGCTAAGCACAGCTTCAGTCACACCCTTCCTGTAAGACTTCCAAGCCTGCAGCTACTTCCACTATTTCATGATTTTACACTGGGGCAATAATCTCTGGGTTTTCAGGGTCAGGGAGGGGGATTATAGCAGGTAGGGTTTACTTTGTCATGTTGGCTCCTGGAAGTTCAAGTAGGTGAGTTTTAAACATCCAGGCTGTGGGCTGATATTCCTAGGAGAAGCTGCTGTCACTGCTATGGGCCCTGCACTTTCTCTTACCCAGCCCCCACCAATCTGTCGTGTGGTGAGAGGTCTGTGAAGCTGTGGCTTTCTCTTGCTCCACTGTTATCTGGTCTCGGGTCCATGTTGGTGCAGCATGTGAGCTCAGTGCTCCTCCTGTCCACTCCTACTTGCCCACTTTCCTGGACTGAGAATATGCCATACTCTGTCTCCCAGTGGATTCTGTCACTCTAAAATTCGTTCAGATTAACTTTTTAGAGGTTACTGATGGAATTCATGGAGGAGCTCAGATGAGTTCCTCCTTCCACTTCACCATCTTGGCCCACTAAGACATTTTTAAACATGAAAAAAAATTCTTAGTTGTAGTAGTTGTTGCTGTATTATTAAATATCTCCATGCATCACAGTGTTTTAGATGCCTAGAATACAAAAATAAAATGAAAAATATTCCCCTCCCTCAAGGAGTTTATATTCTCTTTGATTCAGGGGAGAATCTATGACCATTAGGCATTTACATATGCAGAAATAATTTGGAATATCAATATCTAGAAGAATCCAGAAGGGGTTTTAGTAAGACATGGAGTCTGTACCTTAAAGGAAGCTAAAAATACAAAAGTAAAGATGAGGAAGGAAATGGAATGGGATGTAGTCTGAAAATGCATGGAAGCACTGATATGAATGCTAGGTTTGGGGGGAACAGAAAGCAGACAATTTGGATATAAAATTGCGTACGTGAAAAAAGAATAAAAGAGAAATGGGAAATGTCAGGAAATGTGGGTTGGAACCAGACTGTGAAGAGTTTTAAATGCTAAGTTAAGTAGTTAGAATTTTATCAGAAAGACAGCAGGAAGTCACTAAAAGATAGTCTTCTAAGAAATATTCCCTGACCCTCAGTACTAAAACTGATCTCTCCATTTTCATATTTTCCTCTATTTAGATAATTTCTTTACCCTGGAATAGTGCCCTGCAAATAGCAAGCATTTAGTATATTTTTTTTTGAAAAAAAATCTTCATATATGAACTTCCTTTTTTTTTCAAAACTGCTCAAACACTACTGATTTAAATAATCATGACTGAGCAGTGAGTAGAGACAACTATTACTATGTCAAAATTTAATAGGTAATGTTGTAGGTTGACCTTAATCCAATTCAGTTCAATGCATGCATAAGGTTTGGAACCAAAATGAAATTATATGCTTATAGACCATTAAAGCATTAATAGATGTCAGCTTATTTAACTATAACATAGATAGGATACTCTTGAAAGACACAGCATCAATTCATTTAGTGTAGCTTCCCTATTTCTGTGTAGACCATGCTGACCCGCCTTTCAGAAATTTGAGGAAGGTGTTACTGACTCTTATGGCTACTTTTAATACTTAGACAACCAAAAAGCTAAATTTTTGAGACTTAGTTACATAAGCTAAATAGGTCTTATCAATTAGATAGTATATTTCTTTTTCTCAACCCCCCCCCCAGTTTTTGGGGTTTTTTTGGAAAAATTAACAACTGGTGAGATCCTTTCTGTCATAAACCCATCATTCTATGTTGCCTCACAATCCATTTTTGTTTTCATTTTTTTTCCCTCAGGCACCTCACGTCCAAGATTCTTGGTGCACATTGGCTAGTGTACTAGAATTTCTCCACCTCTCCTAAAAAGGTATACAGTCCCATAGTTACTTGTGCCCTAAAGTGCTATTTCTCTTTGTGTGGTCTCACCACCCCAACCCTCAATGACTTAACTCTATCCTAAAAAAAAATTGATTTCAGCAAATTTAAATAAATGTGATTCATTAAAACATTCATAATGTGGCTTCTTTTTCAAAAATTTAATTTAGTAACTTATGGCACTCATTTTTTATTTTTATTGTTTTCTATTAATTTTGGTTACTTTTGTTGTGGGAGATTTTAGTGCAGGCAAATTCATTAATTTGTTCTTTTTTTTAGCTTTTATGTTTAATTGAGTAGCTGTACAAACCTATCTTGTAATTTAATTCATCTCTTTTCATTAAATGTTTCTCTTACTGGGGGTCATACGAAAGCAACTTCATGGCCAAAAGAAATGCTACACTTACAATTCTGAGAATAAATATTGAGCTGAACAAGAAGTTTTATGAAGTAATTTGAAAAATGTTTGAATATAATATATTAAAGCTTATTGCTTTAATGCAGCTTGCCCCTCGTACAAGGATTGCCATTTACAGATCTGTACATTAGATAGAATAAATATCTGGCCTTGGAAATGAGTAGAGTTCAGGTGTAGTTCTCTCTGTCTACCCTTCCATCTCCTTTCATTGTCCAAAGGTAAGAGACTCTCTACAGACTCCCATTTAAACCATCCTTCCCATATTATCATACCCATTTTTAATTCTACCTGCGATACCATGCTTCCCTTTTCTTCCCATTTCTAATGATGCTGGACATACAACATCTGTGTTCAAAGAACCAAACTTGTTTTATCTTCCAAACTTGGCTCATTTTCTGAAATATGCTACTTCTGGAAAACACAGTATTTTCTTTTTTTATTTTTAATATATTTTATTTCATTATTTTTTCAGTAATATATACTTTTCAACATTTTTTAAAATTTTGAATTACAAATTTTCTACCTCACTTCTGCTCCATACCCCTTCTTGAGAAGATAAGATTATATGTGTGAATTTATGAAAAAAAATTCTCTATTAGCCATATTGCAAAAGAAAACAGACCAAAATGAAGCAAGAAAAATAAAGTTAAAAAAGTGTGCCTCAATCTGCATTTATAGTTCATCAGATGTTTCTATATGGAGGTGGATAGCACTTTTCATCATGGGTCCTTTGGAATTTTTGTGGGTTATTGTCTTGATTAGAGTAGCTAAGTCTTTCACAATTGATCATCCTTGCAATATTGCTGTTACTGTGTATGTTTTCCTGGTTCTGCTCACTTCACATTACATCAGTTCAAATAAGTATTTCCAGGTTTTTCTGAAACCATTCTGCTTGTCATTTCTTATAAGAAAAATAGTATTCTGTCACAAACATATAATGCAATTTGTTTAATTTGTTCCCAATTGATAGTTATTCTCTCAATTTCTAATACCTTATCATCACAAAAAGAATACAGATAGATAGATATGGATATATGGATATATGCCTGTATATGTATATGTACATATGTATGTTTATATATTCCAAATTGTTCTCCAGAGGACTTGGACTGGTTCACAACTCCATCAGCAATTCATTAGTGTCCCAATTTCTCCTCACCTCCTCCAGAATTTATCATTTTCCTTTTAAGTCATGTTAGGTAATCTGATAGGTGAGATGTAGTGCTTCATAGATATTTTAATGTGCATTTCTCTTATTAGTAATCATTTAGAACATTTTTTTCATGTGATTAGTAATAGCTTTGATTTCTTCTTCTGAAAAATGACTGTTCATTTCCTTTGACCATTTTTCAACAAGGGAATGCCAAATTTTTTTAAATTGGCTCATTTCCCTATATGTCTCAGAAATGTGTCCTTTATTAGAGAAACTTGCTTTAATTTCCCCCGCCCCCGCAGCATCCTATTTTTCATCTAATTTCATCTTCATGAGTTCAGTTTATTCAAAAGTGTTTTAATTTCATTTAATTAACATGATCATTTCATTTACTGTGATCCTCTGTATTTTATAAACTCTTCCCTTGTCCATAGATTCTCTCACATACTGCCTTAAATTACTTATGCTATTAATCTTTATTTCTAAATCATTTATCCATTTTGACCTTATCTTGCTATATAGAGTTGGCTTATGCCTAATTTCTTCGAGTTTTTTAGTTTTTCCAGCAATTTATGTCAAATGATAAATTCTTATACCAAATACATTTATCAAACAGCAGTTAATATGGTTATTTTCTACTGTGCAATGTGTACCTAATCTATTCTACTGATCCACGATTATTTTTCTTAGCCAACATCAGATTATTTTGATGATTATTGAAATCTCCTAGGTAGTTTTCTTTTATTTTTTAATTCATTCTCTTGTCATTTTTTACCTTTTTTCAATTTTTTTTTCTAAATTTTGCACGATAAAACATTTTTGATAGATTGGTATGGCATTGAACAAGAAAATTAACTCAAGTAGAATTGTCATTTATTATATGGACTTAACCTACCAACGAGCAATGAACATTTCTCCAATTGTTTAAATCTGCCTTTATTTGTGTGAGAAGCATTTTGTAATTTGTATTCATAGAATCCCTGGGTGTGTTTTTTAAAATAGGCTCTAAAGAATCTTATACTGTCTGCAGTCATATTAAATAAAGTTTCTTTTGATCTTGATCCTGGATTTTGGTGGTGGCACAGTAAATAAAGCACCAAATATAGAGTCTGGAAGAGTCTTCTTTCTGAGTTCAAATCTTGCCTGAAGAAAGAATTATTAACTGGGTGAACCTGGGAAAGTCATTTTACTCTGTTTGCCATAATTCCTCATCTGTCAAATCAGTAGGAGAAGAAAATGGCAAACTGCTAGAGAATCTTTTCGAAGTTAACGCCAAATAAGGTCATAAAGAGCTGGATACAACTTAAAATAACTGAACAACAATATTTTATATCTTGCAACCTTATTGAAGTTGTTGTTTTTTTTTATATCAACTAGTTGTTTTTTTTTCCCCCCAGCTGATTCTCTAGGAATCTCTAAGTATGCTATCATATCATATGCAAAGAGGGATAGTTTTGTTTCTTCAGTGCCTATGGAAATTCCTTTGATTTCTTTTTCTTATTTTATTACTATAAATATCATTTCTGTACAGTATTGAATAATAATGGTGAAAATGGATATCCTTTCTTCAACACAATCTTATTTGGAAGGTTTCAAGTTAATTCCATTATAGATAATATTTGTTGTTGGTTTTAGATAGATGATATTTATCATTTTAATAAAAGAATAAAATGATTCCTATGCTTTGTAGTGGTTTAATAGAAATAAGTATTGTATTTTGTCAAAGACTTTTTCTTCATCTATTAGTATAATCAATTTTTGTTGGTTTAATTATTGATACGGTCAGTTCTGCTTATATTTTAATAATAGTAATAATAATAATAATAATTTATTATAATTATAATTCCCTTATATTGAACCATCCCTGCATTCCTGGAGCAAACTCCACTTTGATAAAATGTATGATCTTGATGTAACCTCCTTGATAGTATTTTATTTTAAAATTTTGCATTGATATTCTCTTTTTTAAACCATTTTTGTTCAATAAAGGTAATTTGTTCTGACTACTTTATTTTTGGGGGTTTTTGTTTTGTTTTTTTTTTTAAATTAATTTATTAGTTTGGTTTTAGTTAACAAGATTCAATTCCATAGTTCCTTGATTTTCAAATTTCCTTTACTTCCCTCCCACCACCCACCATGACAGCATATAGTCCAGTATAGAAACTGCAAATAGATTCATATTAGACATTAATCCAATTACAAAGGCATATTCTACTAGGTGGGATGAAAAATGGTAAAGAAGAAATAAAACTAAACAATAAAAAGAAAAAGATCAATTAGTTTGCTTCCATCAGGACTCAAGCTCAGCTCTTTCTAGTTATATCTCTGGATGTCCCATTTCACTCCTTCATGAGTCTTTCAGGATTGACTTATATCACTGCATTGCTGAAAAGGGTCCAGTCTGTCATAGTTGGTCATCACACATATGATGTGTCTGTGATTGTATACACATTTCTCTTGATTCTACTCTTCTCGCTCAGTGTCAGTTTGTATAAGCCTCTCCAGGTAAATGTGAAAACCATCTCCTCCTCATTTCTTACAGCACAATAATGTTCCATTACATTCATATACCACAACTTGTTTAGCCATTCCCTAATTGATGGGCACCCCTTTAGTTTCCAATTCTTTGCAACCACGAAAAGAACTGCTATAAATATTTTTGTACATATGGGTCTTCCTCCCTCTTCTATGATCTCTTTGGGATATAACCCTAGAAGTGGTATTGCTGGGTCAAAGGGCATGAAATTATTTATAGCTCTTTGGGCATAATTCCAGATTGCTCTCCAGAACGGTTGTATAAGTTCACAACTCCACCAGCAATGCATTAGTGTTCCAATTGCCCACATCCTTTCCAGCATTGGTCGTTTTCTTCTTTTGTCATCTTAGCCAATCTGACTGGAGAGATTTGGTACCTCAGAGTTGTTTTGATTTGCATTTCTCTAATCAATAGTGATTTAGAGCATTTCTTCCTATGCTTATATATATCTTTAATTTCTTTCTCCAAAAACTGCCTGTTCATATCCTTTGACCATTTATCAATTGGGGAATGACTTGTATTCTTATAGATTTGACTCAATTCTCGGTATATTTTAGAAATGAGTCCTTTATCAGACATAGGTTGTAAAAATTCTTTCCCAATTTCTCACCTCCCTCATGATCTTGGTTACATGGACCCAGTTTTTGGGATAAGAATGCACTATTTGACAAAAACTGCTGGGAAAACTGGAATACAGTATGGCAGAATCTGGGCATAGACTATTATCTAACACCGTAAACCAAAATCAAGTCTAAATGGGTGCATGATCTAGGTATAAAGGATAATACTGTAAGCAATCTGGGAAAGCAGGGAATAGTTTACCTGACAGATTTGTGGAGAGGGGAAGACTTTAGGACCAAATAAGAATTAGAGAGCATTATAAAATGCAAAATGGATAATATTATTACATTAAATTGAAAAGCTTCTGTACAAACAAAGCCAAGGTAATCAAGATCAAGAGGGAGGTGGGAAACTGGGAAAGAATTTTTACAACCTGACTACTTCTTTAACCCCTTTTTTTTCCCTCCAAATATTTTATACACTATTGGGATTAATTATTCACTTGTTTGGTTGAATCCACTTGTAAATTCATCTGCTCCTGGAGATTTACATTGTAGTGTTTACTTGAGGATTTTAAATTTATTCTTTTTCTTAGTTGAATGTCCAATTTACTGATGCTTTTTACTCTTTTATTAATGTATGTATTTAGAGTTATAAATTTACTTCTAAGCACTACTTTGGCTGTATCCCATAAATTTTGCTATGTTGTCTCATTGTTTTCATTCTCTTTAAATAAATCATTGATTGTTTATATGATTTGTTCTTTGACCCTCTCATTCTTGAGGATTGGATAATTCAGTTTCCAGTTAATTTTAGTATATTTCCATAGTGTTTTATTGAATATAATTTTTGCTCCATTGAGGTAAGAAAAGAATACATTTAGTGATTCTGATTTTCTTCATGTGTTTATGAGGATTTTATGCCCTAATACATGGTCTTTTATTTGTATGTGTGTATGTATGTGTGTGTATGTGTGTGTGTGTGTGTGTGTGTGTGTGTGTGTGTGTGAAAATGCTAGATACAGGTGAGAAAAAGGCATATTCCTTTTTATTCCCTTTCATTTTTCTCAGGAAGTGCTATTTCTGACTTTTCTGAGATTCTATCCATCTTCTTGACTTCATTCTTATTTATTTTATGCTTAGGTTTATCTAGTTGTGAGAGGGAAAAATTGAGATCCACCACTACTACTGTTTTATCATGTATTTCCACCTGTAATTCATTTAATTATTTTTTAAAAAGAAATTGGATGCTATGCTATTTGATACATATCTATTTATTATTGAAATTATTTCATTCTCTATGATACATTTTAGCAAGATTTCATTTTACTACTTATCTCCTTCATTTAGGTCTATTTTTTTGCATTTTCTTTGTCTGAGATCATAATTGCTGCACCTTTTTTTTTTGCTTCAGCTGTGATATAATAGATTCTTCTCTAACTTTATTTTTTTTTTAAACAAATGCTTTATTAACTTCTGTTTTACATCATTCATTTGCGCCAGATTTTGAGTTACAATCATTTTCCCCCCATTATTCCCCTACCCAACCTCCCAGAATAGTAGTCCCACAAGATATCACTTCCTCCAATCTGCTCTCTCCCATACCTTCTCCCATACCCCCATCGACTTTTCCGTTAGAGGAAGGTGAATCTTTGCGTCCCAATGCCTGCACATCTTATCTCCCTATTACAAGCGAAAGAGTATTAATAATAGTATTTATATATATTTGAAACATTTAATGTTACGACCTCGAATTTCAGATCCATTTCCTTCCTCCCTTGTCACCCATTCCTTCTTGGGAGATAAGTAATTCAGTATATATTGTACATGTCTAGCTATGCAAAACATTATCATAGTAAATATATTGTACAAGGCTGCTTATAATTCCCTCCCACTCATCCCACCCCCACCTGGTCCATTCCCTACATAATCCTGTCCCTCTTCTATAGTGGGTACTTCCAACCTCCCCTCACCCCAAGGATGCCTTCCCATCCATCATCCCTCCTCTCATCCCCCTTCCCCCTATCCTGCTGCAGGTTGAGATATCCCATTTAGTATGTATGTCATTTTCTCCCTGAACCAAATTCAATGTGAATGTGGTTTTGCCTTTTTAGCCTTCCTTATTCTCCCCCTCCTTTGCAACCACTTCCCCTTGCTTCTTCTACATGGGATAGTTTACCCTACCCTGTCTCTCCCCATCTCCTCTTGCCACTTTCCTCTCTCACCTCATAATTTCATCCCTTGAGTATTCTCCCTTCCCAACAAATTCAACCTATGCCCTCTATCCATATATAACTGTAACCATATACACACACATTCACATATGTATTCATATGACCACACACCCTTCTTCCATTATTTTCATAGTGAGAAAGATATCATCAGTCACAGTTATTGCTTTTCCATATAGGAATGTAAATAGTTCAACTTTGATAAGTTCCTTTTGATTTCTTTTCCCTGACTACCTTCTCAGGCATCTCTTCCTTCTTGTGTCTGGATGTCAAATTTTCTATTCAACTCTGGTTTTTTCCTCAAGAATGCTTGAAAGTCCTCTACTCCACTGAATGACCATATTTTCCCCCGAAACAAAATACTCAGTTTTGTTGGGTAGGTGACCCTTGGGTTCATTCCCAGTTCTTTTGCCCTCTGGAATATCGTATTCCATGCCCTTTGATCCCTCAGTGTAGAAGCTGCCAGGTCCTGGGTTATTCTGATTGTGTTTCCACAATATAGAAATTGTTTCTTCCTGGCTGCTTGTAGTATTTTCTCCTTGATCTGGGGATTCTGGAACCTGGCTATAATATTTCTGGGAGTTTTCTTTTTGGGATCTTTTTCAGGAGGTGATTGGTGGATTCTTTCAACCTCTATTTTGCCCTCTGGATCTAAAACCTCAGGGCAATTTTCCTTGAGAATTTTTTGAAGGGTGATTTCTAGGTTCTTTCCTTGATCACGGCTTTCAGGTAGTCCAATAATTTTTAAATTGTCTCTCCTGGATGTATTTTCCAGGTCAGTGGTTTTTCCCATGAGATATTTCACATTGCCTTCTAATCTTTTGTTTGTTTGGATCTGCTTAACAGCATCTTGATTTCTCATAAAGTCACTAGCTTCCATTTGCTCCAGTCTAACTCTGAAGGAATGAATCTCCTCAGTGAACTTTTGAGATTCTTTTTCCATCTGGCAAATTCGACTTTTTAAGGCATTCTTCACCTCATTGCCCTTTTGGGCCTCCTTTGCCATTTGAGTTAGTCTATTTTTTAAGGTGTTGTTTTCCTCAGTCAGGCTGTTGACCCTCATTTCATACTTTTCCTGCATCCTTCTCATTTCTCTTTCCAATTTTTCCTCCACTTCTCTTATTTGATTTTTAAAGTCCTTCTTAAGTCCTCTATGGCCTGCAACCCGCTCATGTTTTCCCCTGGGGCTTTTGGAGCAGGACTTCTGACCTCACAGTCCTTTTCCTGCTCTATGCCCCCAAAATAGGAGTCTAGGGTTGCATTTTTCTGTTTCCTTTGCCTTGGAATGTTGCCACTTAATTACTTGACTTTTGGTCTTGTTGCCACACTATGGCTTTAAGGCCAGATAGAGGAATTTTCGTCCCGAATGTATGGGGGGGGGGGGGCAACTTCCGTTTCTGGCAAGCTGTAAACCCACCCACAACTTCCACCCTAGATCACAATCCAGATCCAGGGAGGTTAAAGCAAGAGCGATTACCCCCCAAGACTTATCACTGGATCTCCCCACGATTTGTAGGCTGGGAGCCAGAGCTGCCTCTGAAAACTACAAAACGGCTTGTCTCCTCAGCGGCTTCTAGCCCCCAGGGGAGGGAGCTGACACATTCCCCAAATACAGGTCCCAAAGTCCATAGGACACTAACCTCTTACTTTGTCCTAAGCATGTCTATGTTGATAATTCTGGAGTCGCCACAGCTCTTGGTGTTCTGGGGTTCCTCCAGCCGGCTGCTGGCCCTGCCGCCCTGGGGCTAAAACCTCGGCTCATGCGGACCTGGGCTCGGCTCGGCTCCTGTGCTCTGCGCTCTGCGTGCTGCCGGCTCCCAGACTGCTGCGCTGGTCCTTCCTGCAGGGCTGCTGGGCTGTCCTCAGCGGGAGGTTAGCTTCTCTGTGTCGTTCTGTGGGTGCTGGGGCTCCAGAAGTTGTTCACAGTCCTTTTTTACATAGTTTGTGGGGAATCTGGGGGCAGAGAGGCTTGGAAGAGCTGTTTCTACTCTGCCATCTTGGCTCTGCCCCCCTCTATCTCTTTATTTTTACTCTGTGTGTGCCTCTCTATTTCAAGTGTGTTTTTTGTAAACAGCATATTGATTCTGGTTCCTTACTCATTCTCCTATTCACTTATGTTTTATGGGTGACTTCATGTTATTTACATTCACAGTTAAGATTACAAATTGTGTATGTGCCTACGATATTCTTTTGTTTATGGTTCTATTTTTTATCTAGTCCCTCTTCAAAAGTCTGTTTTGCATCTTATCACTGCTTCCCTCAGTTATTCCTCCCATATATCTTCTCCCTCCTCAGTATATCTTTTCCCCTTACCCTCTAATTTTTCTATTGTGTAAGACAGATTTTTAAACTAAATTGAATGTGTATATATATTCTTCCCTCTTATAACCAAGTTTTATGTGATTGAATTTTAAGCATTGCCCATTACACTATTTCCCTTTTAAAATAAAAGCTCTTCTTTGCAAGTCTCTTTTATGTGAGAAAATTTTCCTCGTTCTGTCTCTCCCTCCTTCTTCCAGTGCATTCCTCTTTTTCATCCCTTCATTTTTTAAGACCAGCCCAGCTTAATTGTCTCACACTCATGTCCTCTGTCTATGTAAACTTCTTCTGTTTTAATAATGATAAAGTTCTTAAGCTACATGTGTTACCTTCCCAAATAGATATATAAACCATTTAACATTATTGAGTCTCTTATGATTACTCTTTCATGTTTAACTTTTTTGTGTTTCTCTTGATTCTTGTGTTGGAATGTCGCATTTTCTATTCAGCCCTTGATTTTTTTATCAGTGTGAGAGACAGCAAAGATTTAAGTTTCCACAGGGCTATTAAAAATTACTGAAGTAAAAACTATTGATAATAAATTGTGAGAAATAGCAGGGAATTAAGTTTCCATAGAATTGCTAGCCATTGCTAAAGTAAGATAAAGGGAGTTAGCAGACAGGAGGTGGACCAGACCAATCAGAAAGCAGACAGTATTTTTTCCTCTTTTACTGAGATTTTAATTGTTTATATATGTATATATGTATGAATGTGTGTATGTATGTGTATATTTGCATCACACTCATTTTCCCCTAATTTTTCTTCTTCCCCTTTATCTTTCCTTAACTATTCCATGAATTCTTGTTAGCCTTGGGTCCAATGAGCATTTTTTCTCTGAGGCTTTGTAACTGTTTTCACATTGTTTTCTGCTTCTGAGTTTGTGTCTTGGTCTTCCCTGCCACTGTAATAGATTTTTATGGTCAAGGTTTTGTTTGTTTTTGATTGTTTGCTCAGTTTTCCAACCTATTTCTTGAATTTGAACTTTATGTTGAAATTGTTGTAATGCCATGCATGAGCAGCTTTCCAGAAGAATGCTACTGTGAACAGCCTTTAAATTTCTTATTACACAGTATAGTGAACACTCTATTCCATAACAAATCAGAGCAAAACATTCACAGTAAATCAAGGTACAGCATTCACAATGTTACAGCTTATCACTGAAAATCACAATATAGTATTCACAACAATTTATCATTAAATTGGCCACATAGTTTTCACCAAAGTGGTCACAATATTTAGAAAAAGAACAATCATCTCAAAGTATAATAGTCAAAGTCTTCCACTCCTGGGGCTCACTAAATTCATTCAATCAGTCATTTATTCATCAATCAATTACTAAGTATCATTAATCACAAAGTATAATCATTAGAAAATACAAACTCTCCACCCTAGGTCACTAGTAAACTACAATTTCATCATTACTCAGTACCCATGGAAAGGTCCTTTCATCTTGACTTGGGGGCGGTTCTTAGATTCTCTGGATCCCCTTCCATGGTCCCAGATTCTACCTGGATTCACCAGACTGTCACTTGGGTTCAATGGCAGAAAGCTCCCAGTTCCTTGTCCAGCTCTCTGGGTAGGTCCTGCTCCACACTAAAATTCACAGGGTCCAGTCCATCTCAAATCCTTCACAATTTCTGCTCCAGAGAATTCAAGGCTCAACAAAGCCACAAATAGACAAAAAGTCCCTGCATCCTGGACATGCTTCCTAAGTCTTCTACAGCTCATTCAAAAAATCAGAATCACCTTATCCAGCCTGGAGGGAGGAGAGGTTCCTTGGCTCCTGGGCTCCTCTTCAGCCTCCTGCAGGCAGCTGCTTCTGCCTCCAAGGTCCTCCAAGAAATTTCGACTGTGCCTCTCTGGAGCTTTTCTTATATGTGTACATAGCATTAGCTACTTCCAGTTTCAGCCAACACCTTCCGGTTAGTAAGGAACAAGTATTCATACCTTCTGTTTCTTTCACAGAGGTTTGATTAATTACTGAATGCTTAGTACCTGCTTACTTGCTAATACAAAAAGGGGTCTTCAAATTCAAATTACATTACCATTACAGTTGTGCTCTCCTCAATTGGTGAAGGGAAGAAATTTTCCCAAGCTTTAGGCTCTTTTGTACTGCTGCTTTCAGAGCTATTTCTGGAGTCTGCAAGTTTTTAGAACTTTTAGTATGGTGTTAACTGGGAAGACATGTAGTCATTGCTCTCAAGTTCTGCATCTGGGCTTTGCCCTGGAAGGGCCCCTGTTGCACTGAACCCTAAGTATAAGAGCCAGCTACGTGGTGACGTGGGTAAAGAGCTGATCCTGCAGTCTAAAAGACCTGAGTTGAAATCTGGTCTCAGAACTTTGCTAGTTTTTGTTGTTGTTTGATCCTGAGGAAGTCACTTAACCTCTGTCTGCCTCAGTTTTCTTAACTGTAAAATAGGAATAATAATACCATAGACTTCATAAGGTTGGAATATGGATTAAAGGAGATATATTTTAAAGCACTTAGAATGGTATCTTGCACATAGTAGGAACTTAATAAGTACTTGTTCCCTTCCCTCCTTCCTCCTCTCTTTCTTTCCTCCTTCCCTCTTTTATTTCTTCCTCCTTTCTTTCCTTTCTTCCTTCCCACCTCCCTTTTTCCTTTCTCCTTCCTTTCTTATTCCCTTTTCTACTCCCTTGTTTCTTTCTTTCCTCCCTCCCCTCCTTCTTTCATTGCTTCCCTCCTATCCTCTCTCTTATATTTACTCCTTGAGGGTCCTTGGGCAAGTCACTTCAGCTTTCTATGACTCCCATTTCCTCAATGGTAAAACAAAAAGGTATAACAAATGACCTTCAACTCATTCTTCCAGCTCCAAGCCTATAAGCCTCAGATTCTGTTACTGATAGAAATGTAGAGACATAAATTATTGCAATTTTGCTGATGTTTTAAAAGTATTTTATTAAGCAATAGACAGAGAGGAAACAGGCATAATTATAGCTCCTAAAGCAAACTGTAAGCCCAGACTTAACCTCAGCAGCAAGAAGAAGATGGCACAGCTACGACATATGTCGCTGTCACTTTGCCAATTAGCTGCAGTTTATATATGATTGGGGAGAAGAAAAATACTAAAAGACACAGGTGGAGCCACACAACAAGGAGAAGCAAATGGACAGCATGTGGGCAGTACTGGACTGGGCTTAGGAAGGTTTTTTTTTTCTTCCTAGTAAGAAATTGCTATCTTGCATTTACACTTTTCAATTTATAACTAAATAAATCTATGTTCTTAAGTTCTATGATAACATAACTGAACTTCAGAAAAATAAATTATCTTTGTTGTTTTCTTTTGCTTATTTTCTCCATGACTGTAGAACTGAGGATTTAAGGTTTAAACTGTATATGTTGGCCCCTGCTGCTCAGGGTAACTGGCCAGCTGGTAAGACATTCCAATAATGGCCACAATGCAGGAAGTTAACATATTTATCAGATACTTGAGATGAAAAAGTGGTATTTCATGGGGACGTTTTACCCTATGCCATCTGGTCCTGAGGTGCCTATTACATCTATTATTGACTCATTAAAGTCAATGAGGTGAATAACACAATTAAACTTGTTTACTTGTCATGTAACAGTCGGTTACCAATGAAATGTAACTTCCACTTTTGGTACTGGTATACAGTACAAACCCATCACTCCTCCCTAAATGATACCTAGAATTAATGCCAGATAAATATCTTTTAGAATTATAGTGCAATTTTAAAGCACATGAATACACGGGGCTTCCTTTTACATATAAATACCATATACCAGTCAGTTTGAAGATTAGTCTTTATAATTAAAACAATAAAACAGAAATAAATGGCCATGGGGGACAGAAGCACAGGGCACTTATCCCTTCACTCCACTAATCATTCAGTTGCAGATGGCTTGTACATTTGCAAGTAACTTGCAGAAAATATGGATTCATTTGGGTAAGCACAGCAGTAAGATGCAAATCTTCTCAATAGAAAAGAGCCTATTTCCATAATCAGTTCCAGAATTCATTAGATCACTACTGAAATGTATTAATAAATAGTTACTGTGGTAAAATGAAAGGATTATATATTTTTTCATTTTAATTCGCTATGTTAAATCAACATGTAAATGATACAGGTAACACTCTATAATCTCTTTGGATTTAATGTGGGATTTTAGAAAAATCCACTAGTGTATGAATGAACAAATGGTTCACATACATAAGAATAGACTTTTTCAAAGATTTCTATACAAAATTATATTTCAAATAATACTGTTCACTTTTCAGAATCACATATTGTTAAAGCAGGGAAGGCCCTCAGAGATCACTTATAACCCAGTCTTCTTATTTTAGAGATGTTGAAAGATTTAAAGTTGTAAATTGACTTGCCAAAATGGTACAGAGTATAAGTGACTAAAATAGGGAAATAGCTACTGCTACTTTTTGCAGTAGCACAAATTGTGTGTGTGAGCATGCATGTGTTTATGTGTGCATGTGTGTGTGAGAGATCATTAAGAACAATGTTCAGAGGCTTAATGTTCACCCTACAATTTTACATATAAATACCATATACAATAACAATCAGTATGAAGATTAGTCTTTATAATAAAAATAATAGTAATAATAATAATTTGTGATCAAAAGCATTTGTAATATTTAATTATAAAGAATTTTTTTTTTTTTGCTTTCAACTCTCATCATCTGTATGCCTGAAAATCTTTAATTGTACATGTACCATGACACTGGAAAATCATTTTGGTGAGCATTTTTTCATTATACCAGGATCAAGTAGGAAGCAGGGGGGTACTGGCAAATATTTCACAAGCAGATCTTTAGCCCATGGCACATTTTTAAGGTTAATCAATATTATTTATATTCTCAATCCCTTTCTTGAGTTTAGACCATCCACAAAACAATAAATGAATTCCTATATTTTTACCATTTGGCTATTTTCAAGATATAAAAAGTCACACTGAAAATTTGACAATTGGCCCTCATTGTTAATTTGAGTGGGCTTCAGTATATTATACCTGGTTAGAAGGGGTTCATTTAGTAAAGACCTGTAAGGCATAAGATGGCAGAGAGAAGCCAGGAAGTTGCCTGAGCTCTCCTAGTTTCCCTAAGATTCTGGAATGACATAATCCACAAAAAGATGGAGTGAAACAATTTTCTAACCTAAGATAACTTAGAAGAATTTTGGGAAATGTCTGCCTCACTTGGATAAAGGAAGAACATAGCCCAACACAAGCACTATCCAGGCAACCCAGTGAGAGGCTCTTAGCCACAGTTCAGATAGCAAGGCCCCATGGTCCCAGCTTAGCAGGCCAGTGATATAGCAGGTCAGCTATGAAGCCTCCAGTTCCAGCTTAGCAGACAGACTATCAGCCCTGGAACCAGGGCACAATAGGTAGGACCAGGTTGAGCTTCCCTAGCACAGTCGGCAAGCTGCCAGCTGCAGAGGCCCTGTTGCAAAAAGCCAGTGACCAGACTCTTGGCCCCCAGTACAAGAAGCTTGGAATAGTGCCTGCTATGCCCCAGGAACAGAGGTCAACTTTTAAAAATAAACAAAAAACCGAAAAGAGCCCTAACCATAGAAAGCTACATGGTGATAGGGAAGATGAAAACACAAGTTGTAAAAAAGACAACACTGTCAAAATGCTTACATGTGAAGCCTCAAAGTGAAATATGAATTGGTCTCAAGCCCAAAAAGCCCTCTTGGAGAAGCTCAAAAAGGATCTTTAAAATCAAGTAGGAGAGGTAGAAGAAAAATTGGAGAAAGAAATGAGAGTTATGCAAGGGAATTAAAAAAAAAGAGGCAACAGCTTGGGAAAGGAGGCACAAATATTGACTGAAGAAAAAACTTTAAAAATGAATTGAGAAAATAGGAAAAAACATTCCCTGAAGAAATCAACTCCTTTGAATGTGGAATTTGCCAAATGGAAAGGGAGGTATAAAAGCTAACTGAGGAAAACAACTCCATAAAAGTTAGAATTGGAAGGTAATGACTCTCTGAGACATCAAGAATCAGTTGAACAAAATCAATGGAATGAAAAAAAAATACCTCATTGGAAAAACAACTGATTTTTCCTTAGACATTGCCCTTCAGTACAGAAAAAAGCTGAAATAAGGCTGTCATTATTGATATTTTAGAGTCAGTACCAAGTTGTATCTGAATAAATTACAATGGACATTAAGATGAGAAATAGGATTATCTGATTGGTTCCTTCTTGATGCCAAGGACAGTATTGCACACAATAGGGGCTCAATAAATGTTCATTAAAAAGGCTAATTGTTTTCAGTATCTATCATTGCTGATGCATTACGAACTAGCTGTCACTTCATACATTTTTATAATAAAGATCATGAAAGTAATATAGCAGGTTAAGTAAGTTAAAGAATTTTAATAGCATATATCAACCCCAAAGATAAGAAATACTTCTCCGGGAGGCAGAATCAAGATGTCAGAGTAGAAACATAACTTCCACAGCACTCCAGCCCACACCACTTCAAAAATATATAAAAGGGTATTCTGAACAACCTCTGGAGCTCCAGAACCCACAGAACGACACAGAGAAGCAAACCTCCCACTAAGGACAGTCCGGCATCCCAGCAGGGAGTGGGTAGTGCAGCACTCTGGGGGCAGAGCCCAGGACCTTGTGAGTCAGGGGTTTTAGCCCCAGGGCAGCCAGACCAGCAGCTGGCCGGAGGGACCCCAGAATACCAGCACCTGTGGGGTTTCCAGAATTATCAACACATAGATGCCTAGGACAAAGTGAGAGGTTAGTGCCCTATAGACTATGGGACCAGAATTTGGGAGCCCATCAGCTTCTTCCCCTGGGGTCTAGAAGCCACTGAAGAGGTGTGGTACAGCTGCCATTTTGCAGCTTCAATTGGAGCTTCAGCTCCTGGCCTGTGGACTGTAGGGGGATCTAGGGGTAATTTTTCTTGCTTTAACCTTCTTGGATCTGGATTGTGGTCTGGGGTAGAGGTCTTGGGGTGTGTGACAGCTTGCCAGAGTGTGTGGAGGCTTCAGAGAGGGCACTGAACTAATACCTCCGGCAGTAGAGAAAACCCCAACATTTGGGATGGAAGTTCCCCTGTCTGGTGGCAGAGTCCTACTGTGGCAACAAGCCCGAAAGTCAAGTAATTGAGTGGCAATATGCCTAGGCAAAGGAAACAAAACAAACAGAAAAATGCAACATTAGACTCCTATTTTGGGGGCAAAGAGGATCGAAGCATGGAAGAGGAGGAGGACTATGAGGTCAGAATTCCTACAACAAAAGCCCCAAATGAAAATAGGAGTGGGTTACAGGCCATAAAGGACCTTAAGAAGGATTTTAAAAACCAAATAAGAGAAGTGGAGGAAAAATTGGGAAGAGAAATGAGAAGGATGCAGGAAAAGTATGAAATGAGAGTCAACAGCCTGACTGATGAAAAAAACACCTTAAAAAATAGAATAACTCAAATGGCAAAAGAGGCTCAAAAAGGAATGAGGAGAAGAATGCCTTAAAAAGTCAACTCTGCCAGATGGAAAAAGAATCTCAAAAGCTCACTGAGGAGGTTCATTCCTTCAGAATTAGACTGGAGCAAATGGAAGCTAATGACTTTCTGAGAAATTAAGATTCTGTTAAACAGATCCAAGCAATTGAAAGAATAAAAGGCAATGTGAAATATCTCATGGGAAAAACCACTGACCTGGAAAATAGTTCCAGGAGAGATAATTTAAAAATTATTAGACTACCTGAAAGCCATGTTCAAAGAAAGAACCTAGAAATCATCCTTCAAGAAATTCTCAAGGAAAATTGCCCTATTTTAGACAGAGAGGGGGAAACAGAGTTTGAAAGAATCCATCTATCACCTCCTGGAAAAGATCCCCAAAAGAAAATTACTAGGAATATTATAACCAGGTTCCAGAATTCCCAGATCAAGGAGAAAATACTACTAGTAGCTCGGATGAAGCAATTCAATATTGTGGAAACACAATGAGAATAGAGGAGGACCTGACAGTTTCTACACTGAGGGATTGAAGGGCATGGAATATGATATTTTGCAGGTCAAAGGACCTGGGATTAAAACCAAGAATCACCTACCCAGCAAAACTGAGTATCTCGTTTCAGGGGAAAATATGGTTATTTGGTGTAATAGAGGACTTTCAAGCATTCTTGAGGAAAAAAGCAGAGTTGAATAGAAAATTTGACATTCAGACACAAGAAGCAAGAGATGCTTGAGAAGGTAAACAGGGAAAAGAAATCATTATGAACTTATCAAAGTTGATCTATTTGCATTCCTACATGGAAAAACAACAATTGTAACTGATTAAACCCTTCTCAGTATGAAAATATTTGAAGAAGGGTATATGGGCATATGAATACATATGTGAATGTATGTATATATGTTTAGAGGTATACATGGATAGAGGGCACAGGTCGAATTTGGTGGGAAGGGATGATAATTAAGAGGTGAAGTTAAGAGGTGAGAGAGGAATGTGGCAAGAGTAGATGGGGAGAGATGGGGGGAGTAAACTCTCTCATGTAGAAGAGGCAAGGGGCAATGGTTGCAGGGGAGGGGAAGAACAGGAAGGCAAAAAGGCAAAACCATATTCTCATTGAATTTGGCTCAGGGAGAGAATGACATACATACTAAATGGGATATCTCACCCTGCAGGAGAGTAGGGGGGAGGGGGATGAGAGGGGAATAATGGAGGGGAAGGCATGCTGGGGGCTGGAGAGGTTGGAGGCACCCACTTGTGAAGAGGGATAGGGTCAAAGTAGGGAATGGACCAGGTAGGGGGTGGGATGGGTGGGAGGGAAATATAGCCAGCATTTTAGGATATATCAATATGGTAATGTTTTGCATAGCTAAATATGCACAACATATACTGAATTGCTTATCTTCTCAGCAGGAGTGGGTGATAAGGGAGGAAGGGAATGGATCTGGAATTCAAAGTTTTAAAATTAAATATTTCAAATATATACAAATACTATTATTAATACTATTTTGCATGTTATTGGGAGACAAGATGTGTAGGCATTGGGGCCCAGAGATTCACCTTGCCCTAATGGAAATGTTGAAGGGGGTATGGGAGAAGATATGGGAGAGAGCAGATTGGATGGGGGGATATCTTGTGGGACTGCTATTCTGGGGTGGTGGGTAGGGGAAAAATGGGGAAAAAATTGTAACTCAAAATCTGGCAGAAATGAATGATGTAATCCAGAAATTAATAAAGCATAAAAAAAAAAAACACTTCCCCACCCACTCTGTCATTCTACCACTGTGTAATACATCCCAGGTTTGAACTGAATGAAGCAGCAGATTCTCCTCTGGTAATGTTTAATTAATGTATTTTTTAAATTTTTTAATTTTTCAGCTATGAGTTTTGTAGTCAGTTTATAAGAGTTGACTTTATTCCTACTAGATTCACCCAAACATCATGATTTAGCCATTTCATTCAGCCTCCTGCATTGTTTTCCACTTTTTAAATTACTGTTATGTGATTCCCCTTTGAAAAGATCAAGCTATTGATTTAAGTATTACAGTTATTAATATTAAGTATTTTTGTTGTGAAGGAATGTATATATTTTATTCAATCAACAAACATTTATTGAGTACTTAGTGTTTGTAAGGCATTGTACTAGGCTATGACTTTTGGAATTGATTAGAAAATTTTTTTATGTATCCCAATGTAAGCATTAAATGAATCCTGTGCAAGGTTGAAGTTCTTTTGAAAACTGATAAAAGTACTTATACTTGAATTGGAAAGTCAAAATTACATTGCAGTTTGTAATGGAAACAAATTTAAAGATCTTCCCTGCCCCTAGGCTCTTTGATAGGCTTATGAGACTCTGAGAAACTTCCTTGATTTGAAAATATACTCTGCCTCCTAATAGGCTGAATGTGGTCACATGGAGCCTGTGGCAGGAGGTTTGCTTTTCAAAAATGCCTACACCTTGATGCTGTGTGATTGGGCAGTGGGTCAAGAGGGTGGTTACATTCTCTGACCCAGGAGAAGGCTATATAATCGCTGATGTGAGGCTTTGCTTTGGGGCTCACTTTGAGAATTGTTGAGTGATTTGACCAGATGAGACTCTGGGCAGCTGTTGAGAGCCTCCTGGCTTTGAAAACCCAGATGTTGATGCTTCCCTCTCTGGTAACTGTGATTTGGTATCGATGTAATGGTTGGACAGTGTGGAAGCCTGTCTGCTTGATCTGTTTGTTTCTCTGTCTTGTAAGTTCTGTCTGTATACTTTGAAGTTCAGGGTGCTGACCTTTTTCCCCTGAACTAGGTAAATAATATATGTTTGATTGATTAAAGTAAGCTTGTTAACCCATTTTGAGTTGCTTTCCCTTAGACAAGCAGATCTAAGAACCTGTGTTGGCAGCCACCCAGTGGATGTTGGAGTGCTTGCTGCTATACAGTTTCACAAAACATAGTAAATGCTAAAAGATACTGACTTTTAAAAATTTATATAACATGTTACTGTAACAAGAAAATTATCCACTATATTTATACTTCATATAGGGAGGTAATGGATAAATTGCATATTTAATATTAACTTTTTTCATAACCATTTGGTTTATTTTTGAGGGATAGGTAAAGTCAAGATATAAAAAAAATTACTCATTTTACCTAATCCCTCTACATAGTGACTTTTTTTCAAAAGATATTATTTTATATAGCTAGTTCTTTAACAAATAGACATTGCTTAGATGATTATAAGTCAAGCTTCAGTGTTACAACTTCCAATACACTGATATAGTTTCAGTTATCAAAATTTCCTAAGATGTTTTTAAACCTGCAAAATGATATTCAAGTGTTTTGTTATGGTTCCCTTTAATGGTTTTCCTCATATGCTCAAGAAACATTCATTCATTTCTTCTATTTAGCCTTTGTGCTAGCACTTCTTGGAGATGTACATAAGTAATAAAAAAGATAGAAAAAATCATATAGAAATCCTAGAATTCTGAACAAGACTTCAGGTGCAAAATCCAAGGGCAGTATATAAAAAAAGCTCAAAGAAACAACATAGTACTTTGATGGGGAACATCCAGAAAAGGTCACCAACTGAAAGCATTTTCCTGAACGCATGTCTCTATAAAATAGGCAGCTCCATAATTCTTTCCAGAATTGATCTGGGTTGTCCTGAGAATCTTTGATTATAATCATTATTTTATTGATGCAATTCTGAGACATCCTGAGTCTGATGACCTTCATCAAAAATACTGGTAAGAGTAGGGTAACTGTATGTCTGCTGACTGGCCCCAAACTGTGAACCATATAGTCAATACACCATAATGGAGGTACCACAAAAAAAGATGTCCACAAATTTTTGTTCAATAGGAAGATATACCTGATGAAAATAGATTAGATATTTGTTGTATGACTATATGTGTTATTTATTACACTTGAATCATTAATATTCCTTTCAATTCTAGAGTCAATACTAATATCCCTTCAAATGCATAAGTGAACATACATATATATGACACACACAGCACATATATCACACGTGTGATATGTATATAAACGTAGCATCTATGTATCCATGCATATGTAATGTGTATATGCAATATGTTGATATTTACATATCTTTATATCTATAATATTACATATTAGTGTAGAACTACAGCTGAAAAACAGCAGTTGCATCCTGATCTATCTGAAATTTTTCTGAAGCACCTGAACTACTTCTTGGTTAGCAGGGTGAATGTTTTGTTCTGCACTGCATCCCAGTCCTTGAGGCCCCAGAGAATCAATGAAAAGGTCCAGGGAAGGGGCCAGCCAGGCTCCCCATAATGGCCTCATTACGCAGCTTGGGCAGTCAGTCTATTGGGGGCCTGACAGTGGTGTGGGCACTTAGTCCCATCTCCAGTTATCTCTTTTGGTGCTTCTGGGGCGCAGGTATGAGAAAAATGGAATCTCTGTATTCTTTCATACTTAAAGGAGCTTTTCAACCACTGTTTGTCTTGTGAAGAGAGCTGAAAGAGTCTCTCAACTTGGGTTCTTACCTTCATAAAACTGATGATTGGCAAATGACTTAGGAAACGTTTGATTGACAGCTATCACCACTCAGTGGACAAAGTTAGCATTCATTCTGTATGGAAAATAGAGATATTTTCCAGAGTCTCAAAGAGAACTGAAAGAAGGAACAACTCACTTTCTGGGCTGAACAAGCAGCTTTTAGAAGTGAATAATAAAAAAAAAACATCTCAACAAATTGTTTTTAATCTCAGTTTTCGATTTTTGCCTATTGGAGAAATTCTTTCTTGTCATATAAATCTACAATTCATCTACAATTTATGATCTTAGATTATTGCCTCATCTTCTGAAATATTGTGTTGCCTATAGTCACATACCTAGTATGAATTAGAGGCAGGAACCAAGGCCTTCCTGTCTTCAGGGAGGATCCCTTATTCATTAGAATGTGTTCAATGTCCATAGAAAATGAATAGTCTAATAAAGTAAATGATCTGATTATTTGTTACCAACCCAGATGGATTTGTTTTTTCAGATATGAAATTGATCTCTTCACTAGCACATTTTTAGAACCACTACATGATTTACCACATTGAGTGATTTTATTCATGCCCTTCTATACATCTACCAGACAGGATCTACCAGAAGTTCTAAAGGTCTTTCTCTAGTTCTTTTAACACCTTTAATATTCAGTACAGGATTCAAGCATTCTGTCTATTGTCTATCACTATATGCCTAAACTACTTTATTCCTTCCTATAGCTCATTGACGACATCGTTTTACATGCAAGTCATTATTGTTAAGGTATTGTTTCATTATAAAAGGCATCTTTCCATTATCTCTTGGATTATTTGAAACTTTTATTCTTCCAAATAGTGTTCTATGATCCATAGTTTTATTTTCTCTCATGGGTAGAATGGTCTGTTAAAATAGTGGGCTTTTGAAGCAGTGAGGAAATTGAAAATTTGGAATTATTGGTAAAAGATAAAGTTCCTTCTCACTCAGATCTGTGTAAAGTTCACTGTTTATCTGCAGTGCCTGTCCATTGTGTGTGTGTGTGTGTGTATCTGTGTTTGATGCCAATTTCATATTATCAAGATTTAGTTATAATATGTTTTTAGTTCACTATTTACTTTTTCCCCTTTTAAAGTACCTTGAAGAGGAAAAAAAAAATTACAAAAAATCTGGAAGAAAATAAATCAGATAAATCTTTTACAAAAGATATGTAAATATCAACATATTGCATATACACATTACATATGCATGGATACATAGATGCTATGTTTATATACATATCACACATGTGTGATATATGTGCTGTGTGTGTCATATATATGTATGTTCACTTATGCATTTGAAGGGATATTAGTATAGACTCTAGAATTGAAAGGAATATTAATGATTCAAATGTAATAAATAACACATATAGTCATACAACAAGCTATGACTTGCCCAAATGTAAATAGGTAACAGTCACTATGAAGCCCATGACCTCTGACTTAAATCTTGGACTCTATTCTCTACATCATACCATCTCAAAATCCAACCCATATAATTTTTAGTCTCTGGGAGATCTTTAGGACAATGGTCTATGCATGCATCAAATATATCATTGATGGATATATGAGAAGGGAAGAAGTGATGTTTTGCAAACAATTTTGTATACTTCATCTACAAAGTCGAAAATAGCAGAGTGGAGCAGAAATATATCCTCCTTCCATGTCTATGTCTTGTTGATTTTTTAAAGCATTTTACTTTGAAAAAAAAAAGCATCTTTAAACACTCTCCTCAAATAAATTGTCTCCCACTCATATGTTAAAATGAAATGAGTTTTCTTGTAGATAATATGTTCAATGACTCATTGAGTCTTAGTGGTAAGGGGAACACAAGACAGGGAGATTTGTGTACCTCTAAGTTCCTTATTGGTTTCATTGAGGATGTTCTGAAAATATTCAAAATAGAAAGGATTCAGTATCAGGAGTGAGATTGTTTAAATGATCTTATTTGTACATAATTTTGACCAAAGTTATGATTCGTTTTTTCAGCAAAAAGAATCCCTGTGGGCCTCTCTAGGAATTCAAATCCATTCCTGTTCTGAACTGAGAGAGCAGTTTGAACCACTAAAAATGTAGATGACTAGATCAGGGTAATACAACAAACAGTATGTGTTAGAAGCAGAAATTGAAACCAGCTCTTTTTGATGTCTTAGTGGGCTCTCTATCTGGCATATCATGCTTCCTCTAATTTGTACTTCATATTGTGTTGCTTTAAGCTAATGGAATCCATGATTATTCAAAGAACACATGTTTTCAACATAGACTTCTATTCAGCAGCTGGTAATTGGATCTTACCACTGCAGGTAACCTTGGCTGGGCATATCACACACAACCTTTAATTTAAATAATATATTTCTTCATGTAATTCAAAGAATATATTAAATTCCCTAAATTTAAAGACACACAAATAAAAACGATATAAATTTCGAGGTACAATTTATACAGATTTAATCTTTAATCATATTATAAATTTATTCAGGCAAACTCCCCTTTTCATGTTAGGAAATGGTTATTAATTTTAGAATTTCCTGGATCAATGTTATGTTTCCATTTATTGTTCATAAACAAATCTTATGTTTCCTGGTCATAGATAGAAAAGGGCAAAGGTTAATTGATGTACAAGTTGAGTTCTTCATTGACTTTTGAGTTGTGTAAATGCCTCCTTTAAAATTGGTTTCCTAAAAGCAGCTCAGAGAAGCACCACACACAAATTAAATTGATTTAATTGAAGTATGATCCTATACCTATCCAGTCCATTTGGAGGTACAATAAAGGATAGAATTACCTGGGGAAGGGCAAGACAAGTATAGATGCATCTGCTATATTCATATTAACTGACATTTACATTGTACTTAAATTATATAAAAATAAAATTATACTCAGTAAATAAATTCTGAACTGAATGAACAATGAAATTACTCACTGGCTGCCTGTTACTGAAAATATTTCATACATACCAGCTAAGTGTCCTCATTTTTCATCTGAAACCATCTTATATTCTATTTTCTTTTTAGATAAATTCACAAAGGTACATTATCAATATTTCAGATACAAGTGACCTTATTCAGAAGAAAATTGATCTGCAGGATAGCCATTTGGTCCCGAAATGATGATATCCTATGCATATGGATGTGAGTTAGTGTTAAATATTTCATTGAGGACGTATGGTATGGGGGAAAAGATATGAGACAATGAAGATTTTAAAAATCTCTTAAATGCATACTATGAATCCCCCTAGATAAATTAATTTTTATTAAACAAAACTCTAGACTTAAATGAAAGCTTCACATTTATTTGGATTTAAAAGATTATCATTTTTGTGATGCTAACAAAGCTATTTAACCATTTTGTGTACAATGAATGTCACCTAGGCAATATATTTGATTATGCAACTGATGCTATGTATAATACATAATAACTTCTTCACACATCATACATTCAAGAATGTTTTGAGCACTTTGCTAACATAATTCTATAAAATTCTTAATAAATATTACATGAGTAACACTTCACTCAAATATAGAGGTATATAAGAAATTTAATAGTATCCAACATAAAGTACTTTCTGTAAGCCAAAAAATTAAAAAATATACTGTGGATAATTATCATTATTAATATTTCATTTTCTTATTCTCATGATTATGAATCAACATATTTTCAGAATACAATCAGAATAAAAATTGTTAAAATCCCTCTAGTATTATATAAATATATTTGCAATTATCTATGTTCTATAACTCATCAAAGCCTTTGTACTTGTGGTCAGTATGGCCCCTGTCACCATCTTCATCCTCCTCTTTATTATGGATAAGTATAGCTTGTTTGGACAATTTAGACCGCACTGGAGGTGAACCCATTCTTCTCAGTATTTTAGTTTATTCCGGGAAAAGCAAAACTTCCTGGTTTCCTTTTTAGGGGCTTTAAAGGATTATCAAAAAGTCCCCATAGCCTTCTTAGATATCAAATAACCTTAAAGACCAGTGTTTTGATGATTTAAGTGTAAATGAATTAAAAACATATGGATCAAATTTCCGTTAAAATACATAAGGTTGTAAAAATCAAGGACAAAGAGCTTCACTAAAGGGCATTCTGGGTTTCATTGAAGTCAGAGTGTTTGAAAATAGTTCAAGATGTCCAATGAACCTATAATCTCACTAGAACCTGGTATTCTGAAGGTACTTTAACAATTTGCTTTCCCTTTTGCTTTCCTTTTTGGTAATGCTAGTATGTGTACCAGGACAGTTTAAGATTAGTATGCGGAGCAATGACTTTCAATAAGGAATACAGTGTCTCCAAGAAATCTAGAGACTATCAATTAAATATATGAATGAAAGTTAAATGTGATATAATATTTAGTACCATAAGGAAAAATATAACAAATGTGGAGAAATTTGAATAGACCTGTATGTATATAGAATTAAGTCAGAAGAACTAGAAAACCAATCGGACAAAATGGCTACATTAATATAAAAGAAAGAACTTTGAAAGACTTAAGACCTCTGCTAAATGCCAGGACCAATCATCACTTCAGAATGGTACTGATGAAGCATCCTTATAACCTCTTGCTAGAGAGGTGACAAGAAAAGAGGTACAGAATGAGACATTTTCAGACAGTTTATTTTGTTTTACTATATTTGTATGTTATAAAGAAAGTCCTCTATTGGTCAGTTTAGTTGTGCAAAAAAGGGAAGAAAATCAAACAAATGCCAATGAAATATTAAAATTTTATAGTGGATAACAAAAGACAATTCAGAAAGGAACCCAGCCAAAGAGGATAATTTTGTTATTCTCATGTCAGTATACATTTTTACATTGATCCCAACATCATGATGCCATTTTGGCCCTCTTTGAGCATAAAAGACAACAGATCTTAAAATTAACAGAAGTTTATAGTTTCCTACAAAAACTTTTTTTTCTGGTTTTCTGTATATTCAAGAGTTTTTGTAAATTTCTATAAATTCAAACAGTATGATAATGTTTAAGTTCATAATAAAAAATGTTATTTAAAATACAGTCCCTGACTGCTGTATCCTAGACTCTTTGAGAACATAAAGGTATTCTTGTCCATTCCCTTTATTTTGCACATGAAGTCACTCAAGTCTAGAGTGAGGGGAATGATTTTCTTAGGTTTCATAGGTAGCTACTACTGAAAGACTTGGACCTGGACCTCTTGTTTTAAGTGCTCTTCACTACCTCATAAAATCTTCCTAAATAAGGTCACTTTACAAAATAATAAAAGATGATTTTGAGAAGTATTGTAAAAAAGCATTCATCATATATTAACTCAATTCCAACCACTGTAAATATTTCCACTTCCCTCCCTTTCATATTATCCCTGAAGTATCATCTCTTCTGATCATGCCAGTAGCTGGACTCTAATATAGAGAACCAATAAAAGGAATCCGACAGAGAAACATTCAGAAACCATGAACCACATTCTATAATACTTGAGCAAACAAAAACAAAAGGGAATATTATACAACCCTTAATGGAGGATCTTCCCCCTTTGAATCATTACTACAAAATAAAATTAATGCTTCAGAGTTCCATTTCTATAATTTCCAGAATGATTCTGAAACCAACCCTATCTTCTAATAAAAAATGTCTAATCAGGCACTGCATGTTTTCTCCTTCTGAAGGAACACACCTAACTTGTTAAAAGGTTTGACATAATAGAAATATCTTTATTCAATTTATTAAGGAGAATCTACTCAATTATTCAGGAAAGGATTGCTTCCTATACTTTATATAGATGAAATCTAAATCTAGGATCCCAGTCACTAGACCAGTGATAATAAAAGTTTTCCCCTGCTATAAAGTTCTCATACTCTCTACTCTGTATTAGTGATCTTCCCCCAGTTTTGGAAGCTTACATTTTTGTCCCAATGTTTTAATCAGATTGGTGTTCTGTCATTTCAATTCATGTCCAATACTTTGTGACCCCATTTGTTTTTTTTGTTTTTTTTTTTGGCAAAACTACTGGAGTGGTTTACCATTTCCTTCTCCAGCTCATTTGGCAGTTGCTAAAATAGAGAAAAAAGCAGGGTTAAATGACTTGCCCAGGGTCACATAGCTAGTAAATTGCTATAGCTGTATATGAACTCACTAAGGTGAGTTTTCCTGATTAAGTTTTAGCCCAGTACTCTATTCACTGCACCACCTAGCTGCCCCTTTAATCAGATTAGAGCATATTTAAGCGAGTTGTATTGAAGGAAAATAATAAAAGAGGAGGTAATTTTGGATGATGAGGCCTGAATTAGAAGTATACTAATTATTATTTTTCTTAAATAATACAGGAGCAATAATTATTTATTTTCTTATCCTATGCACTATCTTTGTATGATTAAAATCAACTAACTTGCCTCTTTCAGAATGATAAATGGTCTTTGGGCACTAGAAATCTTCAAGATTTTCCTTTGGGAAATGATTTTATTAAGAATTCCTCCCACCTGAAGATTCTGATTCTATCCTTCCTTGATGCCTGAGGATTTTTCTTCATATTCTCCATGATAAAGAAAACAAAATAAAATAGGAGTTGAATCTTTAATGCTTCTTTTAATATACTATTATAATCTCCATATTGTCTGCAACAAGGAGTTCTGCTGTTTCTCTGATATTTATCTTGACTTTAAGTAAGCTAAGTAAACAAAGGACTTTAGCATTTATTGCAAAGTTTAGTTAATACTGGAGTTTAGTATTCCTAACTAAATTGATAGAGAACCAACTTTTATGTGATTATCTTCAATTACCTGCCTTTACTTCTCTCTCTTTTTTGTTCATTTGTTTCATTTTAGTTTTAGTTCACTGATAAGCTTCCTCTTTAGTCAAATACATCTTTTGAGAGATCAGCCTCTTTTCTTCCTCATAAGAATCTTAGGATATAACAGTGTTAGAAGTCCCTTTAGGAAAACCACTCATTCTAATTGAGCCAATTTCAGGCTGTGGCATACTACCTATCTTATTTCTAATTGCTTTGAAATGCTTTCTCCTAAAGCAAAAGGAATACATAAGAATTTACCTGGAATACTCCTCATTATCAACTGCAAATTATAGGACATGATTTCTGCCTCCCAAGGTTTCACTCTAGCTAGACTTTTTAAATTATTTTTCTTGGAATCCTAAAAGAAAAAAAAATTACCATTCTTTGTTACTTATCCCATCCTCTAATTGATATTATTAATGGCATGGGACATCATTAATTTCTCAAATTTCCTATTTATTTTTGTGAAAGAGATGTTTCCAACATATGACCCTATAATTGGAAATCACCCATCTGAACAATATCCTTCCTGCCTCTGTGCCAGCCTTCTGAGTCAGAAACTTGTCATCCAATTTCTCCAGCTGTCCTGGCAGCCTCTAATATACTCCCACCTCTAGGTTGCCTTTGTTCTCCCTCCTTTGATCCTCACCCAAATGATTTCTATCACACCTTTCTTCTTAGATTTGCAGATTTCTAACCAGGTGAAAAATATTATGAATATTTTAAAAGAAAACATACTATTATTGTTATTCATTGGGTATAGAGTATAACGATCTCAGAACCTGGAATCAGAAGACCTGTATTAATTTAATTCCTGGGTTAGTCTGTGGGACCTTGATTCATTTTACAACTGTATTCCTAACAATTCCTTATATGTAAAATGAAAATAATAGTATTTGCACTACCTGCCATAACATGGTAGATGAATTATTGTTATTGTTTATTCATTTGTAATATAGATATTTAAATTGATTTTGTTCTTCTGGTTTAAAATGCAAACTTCACATTTTAAATCAACATACAAGTAGATCTTAGCACAACCTCTAGTTTTACTAATAGTCTAAAAATTAATAAACTTCCATTAATAATAAAATAGTATTACAAACTAAATATATTCATAGGTAAAGAATGTTTTCTTAAATACAATGCTGATTAAATAACAGAAATCAATATCTTCAGTAAAATTCAGGTTGAAAAAAGTGAAAATTATTTGCACCTTAGTATATGCTAAGAGCATGGAAAAACAATGTTCACATTATATTGTTCTGACAATGTGATAAAGTTTCACAAGGAGCACATATTGACATTGCTTTAATAACTGAATAGTGTTCACATTGCAAATAAATCAATTGCTAATAAATTATACAAGCAAAGAAGCAATTGCTGTAATTTTAAATATAATATTAATAAGGAAATAATATTTAATAACTTGTATAATTAAAAAATATGAACTCATTTCAATTCTTTTTTTTTTCATTTTGGAGGGCAATTGGGGTTAAGTAACTTGCCCAAGGTCACACGGCTAGTTTTTTTCTTTGTGTGTATTAAGTGTCTGAGGCCGCATTTCAATTCTTAAAAGGGATAGAGCTCTGAACTTCAATTCAGGAAGAAGATTTTGAGTTCTACCTTAGAACGTTACTGGTTGTGTGACTTGTCAGTTGAAATAGATTTTCTTCGCCTCGGTTTCATCAGTCAAATGGGGCTGATAATAGTATCTCTCTCAATCAAATGAAGTTCTAATGATATAACATGTAAAATACTTTGAAAATGTTGAAATATTATATAAATAGAAGTATTTCATTATAACACTAATCATCCTCATTTTCATAAAAATCAGCTTCATATTTTTGAGTAAATTCATGTCTAAATTGGCAGCATCAAACTCTCTACTTACTGATTTCTACTGCATTCATTTTGTTTAAAAATCTTCATGAGTCTGGTCAAATTTAGGTGTCATCTAAATAATAAATAGGCCATCCTTTTATCCTCTGATCAACTTCAAAATATTGACTCAGTGTTCATGCATGTTCATAATTACTAAAGGATAAATCAGTAAGGCTCTCTTTATAGAGTTTGATCGGTGCATGCAGATGCTTGTGTTCAAAGGGCCTAGCCTAATATCTAAGTCAATATGTTCAAACACACTGCTGACATTCAGTCATTTCATTAGGGAAACAGAATCCTGCTGCATTCTCACTAATTGTTTTAGGAGTTCTTTTTCTGCTGAATATTGAGTACATTAACCTTGTCAAGATGGGACATTAATGATGCTTCTTTTAGGGATATTTCTGATTAAAATGACAGAAAATTTAAGAAACTTTCAACATACCTATACTATTGAAGGTGTTTTTACTCTGTGAAGCATATAGCAGTTTTCTCTGATAAGAATTATAAATTACTTAAGGGACCATGTTGTCAAATATTCACAAGCCCCTACCTGCAGACAAAATAATGGTCCTTGAATATTATGTTTGTGTTTTGCTTTATAGTTTGAAAATGGTTTTCATACATATTTCCTTTCATCCTTACAGTGGCTCTGTGAGTGAGGTAAATGGAACAGCTATTATTATCCCCATTTTAAAGATAAGAAAAGTAAGGCTCAGAGAGAGTAAATGGCTTTTTGGCTTCAGCTTTTGAAGTATAGTGCCAGAACTTGGATCAGACTCTGGGCATTCTGATTTCTATTCTACTGAGTATTCCCATCCCACCATACTTGATGGTACTGCCTCTGCTATATATACATCAATTATCATATCAAAACTATTATTTTTAAAAAGTCTTCCATCTTCTGATTTAGCCTGTCACCATATAAATCTTCTGTCTAGCCATCTTTTAGGATTTGCACGAAAGCATTACAAACTCATCTTCTTCTGGGCAACCAAGGGTCAGTAACTCAAGTTTTACTATCACCTCCTTAGGTTACTTTTTGTTGTTGTTGTTTGAAGAAAAGGAAATAATGAGTTGCAGCTGCTCCATCAGCTTGACTGGCAAGTAATTTTTAAGCTTCATCCTAATTAGATCAATAAAAGCTAATCCATATGAGAGTATAAATAAGGCTTGCCAATTACACACTTAATTTAGGGAGAAGTAGTGCTATTCACAATAAGTGGAACTATTATGACTATTCCATTGCTGTTCTCCAATGTTTGCCTGGATCATTGAACTGCAGATGTAACCAGTTAGAAATGAATGGAGGAAGGGGGGGATGAAGAAATATAGGCCTTTATTGGAGGCAACACAAGCATTGGATAATATTGATGTCTGCTCAGTACATTTGGAATGATTGGAGAAGAGAAAAGTTTCTTTTTAATAAAAGGCCACATAATTGCAAAGTAATTATTGTATCTGCCTATGTAAGCAGAAGGAACTCTCAGACAATTAGAACTAGCCATGTTAAAACAACTTAAAATCATTCCACTCTGACATCTATGGCAAGATCAAGAAGAAAAGCAAGAAAGTAATCTAAGTTCAGTTACTGTTTTACACCAGTAGTGTACAGGTCAATTGTCCATCGTGAGTAATAGTTAAATAGTCTTTTCACTAAAAGCAACAACAACAACAACAACAACAGCAACAAAACTTTAATTATCTGAAAAGGAAATATCCACCTTTTGCTGAGTCACTTTAGATTGACCATAGAATCAGTTTAACTCTTTGTGTTGCTCTCTGTGCAGAATCCTCAATTATAACCTATCTGTTGCTGTTAAGGATAGATGTAAATCCTTCCCTCTTCAAGAATAAAAATAGAGGATGGTTGGGATTTTTGTATTTTCATTTAAATTAGATTGCATGTTGGATTTGATTGTATAATTTACTCCTCACTTCTGAGTATTTCATTCATAGATCATCCTTGCTTGTATCATTTCTAGATTTCTTTTTAATTTTAAGATTTGATATTTTAAAGTGAAATGAAATAAAATGACAAGGCTTCATTGTTTAGTATCTTTGAATTTATTAATTTCTACATTGGTAGAATAGAGTGAGCCATTTACACATTATTGAGTTTTAAAAGTCACTTCATTAAAAGTATCACTCTGAAACATTTTAATATTTTGTGAATCCCCTCTTTTTAAAATGTTAAAGATTTTAAATGAAAAAAGTATCTTATTAGTTATTTTAATTATTTTAAAAACCAAGTAGACCGGGGGGCAGAGCCAAGATGGCAGAGTAGAAACAGCGTGTCCAAGCCACTGTCCCCCCAGATCACATCCAAACTATGTAAAAGGGGACTCTGAATAACTTCTGGAGCCCCAGAACCCACAGAAAGACACAGAGAAGCTAAACTCCCGTGAGGAGAGTCCAGCTGCCCTGCAGGAAGGACCAGCGCAGTGATCTGGGAGCCGGCAGCACAGCACAGCGCGCAGTGTGTGGGGAGCTGAGCACAGGTCCGCCTGAGTCGCCTACATTGGGGCCAAAGAGGATGGAAGCATGGAATAGTCAGAGGACTGTGAGGTCAGAAATCCTGCTCCAAAAGCCCCAAACAAAAATATGAGTGGGTTACAGGCCATAGAGGATCTTAAGAAGGACTTTAAAAATCAAATAAGAGAAATGGAGGAAAAATTGGGAAGAGAAATGAAAAGGATGCAGGAAAAGTATGGAATGAGGGTCAACAGCCTGAATGAGGAAAACAACACCTTAAAAATAGACTAACTCAAATGGCAAAGGAGGCCCAAAAGGGCAATGAGAAGAATGCCTTAAAAAGATGAATTTGCCATATGGAAAAAGAATCTCAAAAGCTTACTGAGGAGATTCATTCCCTCAGAGTTAGACTGGAGCAAATGGAAGCTAATGACTTTATGAGAAATCAAGATGCAGTTAAGCAGATCCAAACAAATGAAAGAGTAGAAGGCAATGTGAAATATCTCATGGGAAAAACCGCTGACCTGGAAAATAGATCCAGGAGAGACAATTTAAAAATTATTGGACTACCTGAAAGCCATGATCAAACAAAGAACCTAGAAATCACCCTTCAAGAAATTCTCAAGAAAAATCGCCCTGATGTTTTAGATCCAGAGGGCAAAATAGAGGTTGAAAGAATCCACAGATCACCTCTTGAAAAAGATCCCAAAAAGAAAACTCCTAGGAATATTATAGCCAGGTTCCAGAATTCCCAGATCAAGGAGAAAATACTACAAGCAGCCAGGAAGAAACAATTTCAATATTGTGGAAACACAATCAGATTAGCACAGGACCTGGCAGCTTCTTCACAGAGGGATTGAAGGGCATGGAATATGATATTCCAGAGGGCAAAAGAGCTGGGACTGAACCCAAGGGTCACTTACCCAGCACAACTGAGTATTTTTTTTTTCAGGGGAAAATATGGTCATTCAGTTGAATAGAAGACTTTCAAGCATTCTTGAGGAAAAAACCAGAGTTGAATAGAAAATTTGACTTTCAGACACAAGAAGGAAGAGATGCTTGAGAAGGTAATCAGGGAAAAGACATCAAAAGGAACTTATCAAAGTTGAACTATTTACATTCCTACATGGAAAAACAATAACGGTGACTGATGATATCTTTCTCACTATGAAAATAGTGGAAGAAGGGTGTGTGGCCATATGAATACATATGTGAATGTGTGTATATATGTTTACAATTATATATGGATAGAGGGTATAGGTTGAATTATTTGGGAAGGGAGGATACTCAAGGGGTGAAATTATGAGGTAAGAGAGGAAAGTGGCAAGAGGAGATGGGGAGAGACAGGGTAGGGTAAACTATCTCATATGGAAGAAGCAAGGGGAAGTGGCTGCAAGGGAGGGGGAGAATAGGCAGGCAATAAGGCAAAACCACATTCTCATTGAATTTGGTTCAGGGAGAGAATGACATACATACTAAATGGGATATCTCAACCTGCAGCAGAATAGGGGGAAGGGGGATGAAAGGAGGGATGATGGATGGGAAGGCATCCTTGGGGGGAGGGGAGGTTGGAAGTACCCACTATAGAAGAGGGACAGGATCAAGTAGGGAATGGACCAGGTGGGGGTGGGATGAGTGGGAGGGAATTATAAGCAGCCTTGTACAATATATCTACTATGGTAATGTTTCGCATAGCTAGACATGTACAACATATACTGAATTACTTATCTTCCCAGAGGGAATGGGTGACAAGGGAGGAAGGGAATGGATCTGAAATTCGAGGTCTTAAAATTAAATGTTTCAAATATATACAAGTAGTATTATTAATACTCTTTTTCTTGTGGTTGGGAGATTAGATGTGCAGGCATTGGAACACAGAGATTCACCTTCCTCTAATGGGAAAGTTGAAGGGGGTATAGGAGAAGATATGGGAGAGAGCAGATTGGAGGAAGCGATATCTTGTGGGACTGCTATTCTGGGAGAGTGGGTAGGGGAAAAACAGAGGGGGGGAATAATTGTAACTCAAAATCTGGTGGAAATAAATGATGTAAAACAGAAGTTAATAAAGCATTTGTTTAAAAAAAATAAAAACCAAGTAGACCTCATTTATATGAATGTGTCAGTGTGGTACCTTATCAATGTTTTATAGTCATAGCTGACACATCTTAACCATTTCTTGTGCCTGAAGATCTGACTGTTTTATCAATCCCAACATAGCCTGTCTAACCCTGAAATCAGCCCTACCTCCTCAGCTCTCCATATTACCAAGGACTGCAGGCTCAGGGCTATCATTGTACTGTGACCTATTTGCCAACCCTCCTGTTGTAATATCCAGCATCAGCATAAACCAGCTCATTCCACTCAGGGCAGAGAGACAGCTGAGAGGCAATTATTCAATTTCATAGCATGGGATACTATGACATTTGCCTTGAACTCATCTCTTATATCACTTTGAAGCTCTGATTAATCTGGAAACATTTTTGGAGGGGAATATACTGCGCTGAATTCTCTTACCAAGAGGTTAGAAAAAAGACTTATCAAATTATGGAGAGAAAAATATTCCAATATCTAAGCATAGATGGAGGAAATCAATTTTCCCTGTTAAAGGGAATAAAGAGGTAGTTCTAAGTGAGCTTTCTTGCATCCTGATCTCCAAGTAATCCTCTATAGTACCAGATTGTTAAAGTCAACTTTGGGATGTGAGTTTCCTTCTTGCAACCCTGAAATACACAGAAGCCAGCTTATAGAATCTCATTTCATCTCCATATTCAGGGAATACGGTTTTCCCCATAGGAAAAGAGTGTTTGGCTGAGACAAGGTATTGCAAATAAGGGAAGGGAAAAGAATGATCAGAGTATCAGTAGCCACTGTCAACATGTACAATTAGAAAGAGGGGTAGAAATATGCTTCATTTCAATTTAAATGGATTATTGTAAAAGACTAAATTATCTCTGACCATTATTAGCTTATAGTAGATAGTACTTTAAAATAATCCCATACTATCCCCTTTTACTTTCTTACATATACCCAATTTTATAATCAGCAGGTGATGATCATACAGCTGTGAGTCTGGCATGCGTTACTGTCAGAAGGCACCTTTAATCATAGTGTAGGAAGGGCCGTTTTCATCATTTAATCAGGTAGTTGCATGCATTTGCCCCTTGGATACACACAGGCAAACTCAATTCAAAACTTCAAAGAGAAACTTTCTAAAGGACATTTGTTTTATGGAAATAGAGTAAAAAAGAACTGTATTCAAAGGGTGAGGAAAGCTATGCACAGGAGACCTAGATTTTATTGTGGTTTAGCTCATGGGACAAATATGTTTAGTGGTTTCAGTCTACTTCCTTAGAAAAATGGCCATATTAGAAAATGACCACCCAGGTTAGCCTAGCCTGGCATAATGTTACATACCAGAAAACAAAACCTTCTTTTGGGGGACCAGGACTTCAAAAAACACCTTTCCTATCAGTAGCAATAAGTTATCACCAGAATTCTGATCCGGTGGAAGGAGGTATGTATGAAACTTAGAACCAATGGTCTTTGAATCTAAGAAACAATAGGGCTGTATGAACTCATTCATGGTAAAGCAGAATAATTTATAACCTCTCTTTCAAACCAAGTATGGAGGCAGTTAGCCATGAGGACAACAAAGACTGAATGCACCCACATTCCTGAACGTGGACCACAAATTACTTTAGACAGCCCAGAATTGTAAACTGGCTCTGTGCCAGGATTCAGAGTAGTTGAACATTAAAAATGGGATGTCCTGTCAGATCAAGATGAAACCTTTCCCTCAAACATCTAAGAATTTTCTAAGACTTTGCCAATTATAAATCCAAGTCACAATTCTGTAAAATGGATTACAGACCTATTTTTAATAGCTAACTACTTCCAGTGTCTCATTTAAGATCACTAAGCAAAAGCTGTGATTTGAGATGGAGTTTTATTTTAAATTATTTTATTTTTGCATCTCATCTTTGTCTTTTCCTACTGAATGCATTGCTGGTAAAAGATGACTTTGTGAGAGCCTACAATATCAGTTTGAAGCATCCCAAGTCATTTAAATCAAGTGTTTTTAGACACATGGCTTCCATGTGCATCTTCTAATGTCTTAGACATCAGGAAAAGGTGCTAAAATTTGGCCCTAAAATGAATATTAAAACTTCTGAGTAAGTTCATGCCATTGCTTCAAGCTATAATGATGAGTTCATTTACCATTAATTAAAGGCTGATGAGTTTTTATTGAGTTGAACTTTTGGTGGATTTCAACAATATAGTTAAATGCACAACTGGTCACTAAGCAAGGGAATAGCATCACTGTTTAATCATCTTTTCTATCTAAGGGCTGATTTTATACCCTCTTCCAAATACAGGCCAGACATGTCATTCTTTCTGTTATACCAGTCATTTTTTAAAAATCTGCCTAACTGGAAATAACCCCCTTTGTTCATAGGCCAAATTCCATTATACTGTCCAAGATACTAATCATATTGTTCTACTATTCTGAATTTTTCTTTAAAATGTTGCTTGATATGTGTTACTTTTAATCTAGAATTTGAATATTATTTTCTGATAGAGATTGTCATTAGAATGGTACTAGATTTATTAGAGAAGATAGTGTAAAACACTTTGGCTCCTTCTCCACATAATTCAGTAAAGATCTGGTAATATAATGAACAAGTAATTTGGGGTATATTAAAAGGTATTGTGGCCTTTTGTTACACCTAGATGGTAGGCTCCATGATTTACTTCAATGTCATTAGTCTGGGTAGGTCTAGACAAGTCTTAGTTTAGTTGTTATATAAGGATGACCCCTATTCCAGTGTAGATGAAAATTAAAATCATGCTTTGTGATAGCATTGATATAAAATCATATTTCAAAAAATATTAGTGCTCCTATTCAGACCCTTTAGTACCATGCCTTATTGAAATGTTTTCTTGTTGATTTAGATGGTTTATGTTAAAGGATACTAAGTAGTACATTGAATAAAGCAGTGGACCCGGAATGAGGAAAAGCTGATTTCTAACCCATACTCAGTTACTTATTAGATATATAATGCTAAGCAATTCACTTAACCTCTGTGTGTGCCTCAATTTCCTAATCTCTAAAGAGGAGATGATAAACACACACTGCTGACGATTGTCTGAGAATAAAATGAGTAAACATTTATAAAATTCTTGCAATGCATGCTGCTACATAGATACTAGCTACTATTACTTTGAAATTAATGATAGTTCTCCCAGTCTCACCAGTGCCATAGTAACAGTTAAAAGTCATTCCCATCCTCTGAAGACAAGAACATTTTTTGCTATATAAGCTCTACTTTGAAAAAATAAAGGAAATCTAATAAGTTTATTCTAAGTTGCTTATATAAGTCTAAGTACTGTAAAAGACACAATACCATATGTAAGATGATCAGTGTCTGACCTTTTGGGATTAGAGAGAAGATATATGGGAGTGTTGAAAAGGATATTTTATTTGGTGGAATGGTCAAGAAAATCTGAAATAATACCATTTTGGACAAAGGTATTGCTTGTAACTTCTATGATGTGGACTGCTAAAATACTCTGAAGCAAAATTACTTGATGAAGTATGGCTCTATCTGTACTTTTCCCTGTTCTCTCTTTTCCCTTATAGAGGGAGCATTGAGGCCTTATATCTCTGTCAGAAAGAAAACAGCATAGTCCAAGGTGTTTTCATTACAATCCTCTAAAAACTGAGTGGCACTGGGACTTAGTATGTATTCAATCTCAGAGTTTGCAATACTAACAGAAGGGGACAGAGCCAAGATGGCAGAGTAGAAGCAGGAAATTCCATGAGATCCTGCCACAATAACCTCCAATACCTATACGATATGACTCTAAACAAATTTGAGAGCTACAGAGCCCACAAAGTGACAGAGAGAAACAGATCTGCTGAAGCCATCCTGGCAGGCTGACAGGAAGGGTTTACCACACTGAGCTGGGAGCTGAGCACAGTCCCCTGTGAGCTGCACCAGGCCTCGGGCTGCCCCAACCAGTGCCACAAATAGGCCAGGACAAACTTGATGGTAGTGAATCACCAGCAGCTGTGGCAGTTTCCAGAATTCTCAACACATAACCACCAACAAGAAAGTAAAAGAAAAATGGGGAACTCTGTTGGAACTGGGTGACAGAGGAGCATGGTCTGGCCCCTGCTCCCTTGGTTGAGAGGTGGTGGAGGCACAGTGGTGGCTACAGCAGCTGCTGAATGGATGCCTCCAGAGCTCCTGGCCTGCAGATCCTAGGGGGACCAAAGGGCCATTTGGAGGGTAATCACTCTTGCTTTGACCTGCTTGGATCTGGGTTCCTGTCTTGCGCAGTGGCCCTGGTGTGAGAAATGCCAGTGTGCCAGACCTTGTGCTGACTCTAGAAAGGGCACTCACCTCAGACCTCAGACAACATTTGCTAAAACCCCAGTGATTTGGGAAAAAGCTATACACTCTGGAAGCAGAGTTCTACTGTGGCAAAAAGCTCAAAAATCAAGTAATTGTCTGGCAAGATGAGCAAACAGAGGACGCACAAGCAGACCACAGAATCCTTTTTTGGGGAAAAAAAAGGATCAAAACATGGAACCAGAAGGAGACAACAAAGGCAAAACTCCTGCATCAAAAGCTTCCAAGAAAAATATGGACTGGTTACAGGCCATGGAGGGGCTCAAGAAAGGTTTTGAAAATCAAGTAAGAGAAGTGGAGGGAAAATTAGGAAGAGAAATGAAATGAGGCAAGAAAATCATGAAAGCCAGTCAATAACCTGCTAAAGGAGGCCCAAAACAATAAAGAGAATAACACCTTAAAAATAGACTAACTCAAATGGCAAAAGAGGTCCAAAAAGCCAATGAGTAAAATAATGCCTTAAAAAGCTAAAATTGCCAGATGGAAAAGGAATTTCAAAAACTCACTGAAGAGAATAATTCCTTGAATATTAGATTGGAGCAAATGGAAGCTAATGACTTTGTGAGAAATCAAGATGTAATAAAACAGATTCAAACAGATGAAAAAAATAGAAGACAATATGAAATATCTCATTGGAAAAAACACTGACCTGGAAGATAGATCCAAGAGAGTTAATTTAAAAATAATTGGGACTACCTGAAAACCATGATCAAAAAAAACATCCTAGAAATCATCCTTCAAGAAATCCTCAAGAAAAATTCCCCTGATATTCTAGAACCAGAGGGTAAAATAGAAATGGAAAGAATTCACTGATCACCTCTTGAAAAAAGATCCCAAAAAGAAAAACCCTAGGGATATTATAGCAAAATTATGGAGTTGCCAGGTCAAGGAGAAAATATTACAAGCAGCCAGAAGAAACAATTTGAGTGCTGTGGAAATACAATCAGAATAACACAATATCTAGCAGCTTCTACATTAAGGGACTGAAGGGCTTGGAGTATGATATCCCAGAAGTCAAAGGAGCTAGGATTAAAACAAAGAGTCACCTACACAGCAAAACTGAGTATAATGCTTCAGGGGAAAATATGATCATTCAATGAAATAGAGGACTTTTAAGTGTTCTTGATAAAATAAAACAGAGCTGAAAAGTTAATTTCATTTTCAAATACAAGAAGCAAGAGTAGTATGAGAAGGTTAACAGGAAAAAGAAATCATAAGGAATTTATTAAAGTTGAGCTATTTAAATTCCTACAAGGAAAAATTATAATTGTAACTTGTGAGACTTTTCTCAGTGTGAGGATAGTTGGAGGGAATATATGTGTATGTGTGTATACATATATACACATATGTTTACATAAACATATATGTTTATGTAGGAGGGTGTGTGTGTGTATAGATACATATGTGAGTATGTGTATATATGTGTTCATGTATACATAGACAGGGCACACAATCAGTTGAATAGGAAGGGATGCTATCTAAAAAATCAAACTAAGAGGTGAGAGAGGAATATAATGGGAAAAGGAGAAAGGGAGAGAAAGAATAGGGTAAATTATCTCATATAAAAGAGGCAAGAGAAAACTGTTACAATGGAGGGGAAGAATAGGAAGGCTAAAGGGAACGGATCAACCTTATTCTCACTGAATTTGGCTTAAGGAGGGAATAACATACATCTCATTTGGTTGTCTTACTCTACAGGAAAGTAGGGGAAAGATGATAAGAGGGGGTGATGATAGAATGGAGGGCATATTGGGGGAGAGGTTAGCTAGAAGCACACACTTTTAGAAAAGGTCAGGGTCAAAGTAGAAAATATAACAAGTGGGGAAGGATAGGATGGAGGGAAATATAGTTAGTCTTTCACAATATATCTACTATGGAAATATTTTGTGTAACTACACACATACAACCTATATTGAATTGCTTATCTTCCCAGTGGGGGTGGGTGAGGAGGGAAGAAGGGAAAGAATCTGGAAATCAAAGTTTTAAAAACAAATGTTAAAAAAGTTGGGTTTTTTTTACATTCAACTGGGAAATAAGATATACAGGCACTGGGGTGTAGAAATCCATCTTGCCCTACTAGAAAGTTAGAGGGGGCAAGGGGGAGGATATAAGAGAGGGCAGATGGGGGAAGGGGTATTCAATAGGCTCACTATTTTGGGGTGGGGGTGTAGGAAATACGGGGAGGATATTTATAACTCAAAATCTTGTGGAAATGATTGTTGAAAACTAAAAATAAACAAACAAAAAAGAAATACTAACAGAGACCCACCTATCTCCAGGATGCTCTCTTTTCAAGTTCCCAAGATAAGAACCTATATTTAAAGCCCACATACATAACCTCAAATTGTCTGGGAATCAGTACCTAAGGATACATGTACTGACTTCCAACTCTCTGATAAAGTTCTGAGTCATAATAGCTAATATTTCATGCGCTGATGACTCCCTCATTTTTACAAACTCCTTCTCCTCCATACTCTGAAACATCACTCTCGAAACAGTCTATCACACATGTCCAGGTATATAACTCCCCTCTATACCTATTACACTAATTTTCAGAATTAAATGACTGTCTTGACTAGGTAGATATATAGATATTTATATTGATGTAAATAAAGAGACTGGACCTATGAATTCATTAGTATATGAACTAACAGTTGAGTAAATTCCCTTTATCCACTTGCATAAGTCTATACCTTCTCTACAACTCCTAGTCTTAGAGAATTGCCTAGTTTGTTGAGCTAATAAGGGAATGGTCCAACTGTATAACCAATTGAACTTAGCACCAGATGGCATAGTGTGAAATCCTTTATTGATGTTTTTATTTGTCTTTCATTCTCAAGGAGAGCTAATGACCTGAGGAGAGGGATGTTTTGACTTGCAAGTAAATTGGATTTAAGTGAGGCAACACCTATTTAGTGATTAAAGGCTAGGTAAGAATTGAGGCAAAAGGTAGCATAATTTGCCTTCACAAAAGACTCAGTCAGGGAAGGAAGACCCTCAGAGTTTCTGGCCAGGATAGAAATAATATCCTTTATTGGTGCTTACTAGCTGTGACCTCAGGTGAATCCATTAACCTATCTGAGCTGTGTTATCTTTATTTGGGCAATTGTGATATTGTGGTACCAAACTCAGAGTGAATTTTTCAGTTAAGAACTCTCTAAATCAAAAACCTATAAAAGTGTAGTTATTATAACTATAAGTCTTGTCTTTTCCCTCACCCTTCTGTCCTTTTGAAAAAAAAAATTGTTTTAGGTGAGGGTTCAGATAGCAGGATGAAGAAAGACTAGCCTGGAAAAAATTAAGAGTAGAACATAAACAAGACAATCAAGTACCTAAGGAAAGAATTAACACTTTTTATCCAGTTTCAGGGGAAAATGCCTTAGGCCACTGGTGGGTGAAAGAAGTAAATACAAGAAAAAAAATTAGATAAGTAAAAACTTAAAACATCCCAGTTTTCCAGGGAAAAACTCAACTGTATCCAAAACTCTTGTAATGGTAATAGTAATTTGAAGATCTTCCCTGCCCCTTAATAAGCCTAAGGAAATTTGAAGTCTGTTCCTGCTTTGAAAATATACTCTGTCCCTTAATAGGCTGAATGCAATCACATGGAGCCTGTGGTGGGAAGAGTTTGCTAAAGAGAGGAGCAGAGCCCATGGGAAGCTGGGAGTCAGAGGAGCTAGACATGGTTAGGAAGAAAGGACACATTTGAGGGAGACAGGCTTGTGAGTAAATATTGGTCTTCTGTTGGTTTGTGGGAATGCTAAAGATATTGTGGCTCAATGCTACATTGTGGTACACTTCTATGTTGCTATTATAGGTTTCGTTTCCTGGTGTTAGCAATTAGTTTTCTTGTGTATGAATAAATGTTTTGCTTCTGTCTTCTATATGGAGAGTCTGTTATGTTTTGCAACTGAGCACATTGCAGGTATATTTATAGTGACTATTGGCTCTGTGAATATTACCTTGGCACTACAACTCTCGAGCAGATATATTTTAAGGTATTTTCCCCATGTTTATGAATGCTGTCTAAGAGAGGAATAGGGACTGGCCTATGACTTTATTAATGTAGGGAACTCCCAGATGAGGAAACCACTCCTACCAATATAGGCAGACACATTTTCTGCAATTTATAGTCTCATAGTTGCTTTGAGAACTGAAAGGCTTAATGACTTGTCCATGATCACACAGCCAGTATATATCTGAGTAAAGACTTGAACTCACATATTAGGGCATTTCTCAGTGCTGCCTTTCAAAAGACTTGGTAAAATATATTCATAATATCATCTAAATGTATTGAATCATTGATTGATAAGCTCAGTTCACTATGATACTAAAGAAACTTTTTTTCAAGGAAATATAAATGAACTGCGTTAGTGCTCCTCAATTAGGCAGATATTTATTGATTTAATAGAGGGACTCTGAGACTGACCAAAGCCCCAAATTGGTTATCCTGTAATTAAACTGGTGATCAAATTTTTTGACCCTACCTAGGCTCTTCTCTGTATGAAAGATATATAATTTAGACTCTAGTAACAGTTTTTAACATTTGTCCTATATTATTAATTGCTTGTCAGATACCTTAGGATGTCCCCAAATATCTGGAATGTCCTCCTTTACTCTTTTCCTCTTAAAATGATTGTGATATGACATTGATTCCATTAAAATCACTGTGACATAACTTTATTTCTGTTAATAAAAGTCAGATTTTTATAATTATCAAAGGGTTACAATTATATCTGCCCTTCATTACTCAATTCCTTAAGATTATGAAATGTTGAGGGGAGGAGTCAAGATGGCAGAGTAGAAACAGCACTTAAATGGAGCTTGCACCCACACCACTTCAAAATTATGTAAAAGGGGGAGTCTGAAGGACCTCTGGAGCTCCAGAACCCACAAAATGACACAGAGAAGCTAACCTCCCACTGAGGACAGCCTGGCAGCCTGGCAGGGAGCTGCCAGCACAGCACTCTGGGAGTCGAGCCCAAGTCCACCTGAGTCAGAAGTTTTAGCCCCAGGGCAGCCAGACCAGCAGCTGGCTTGAGTGACTACTGAACACCAGCATCTGTGGCGTTTCCAGAATTATCAACACATAGATGCCTAGGACAAAGTGAGAGATCAGTGCCCTATGGACTTAGGGACTGATTGGGCCTCTTTCCCCTGGGGGTGAGAAGTCACTAAGGAGCCGGCGCAGCTTGTGCCACATTGCCACATTGCAGCTTCATCTCCTAGCCTGTGAATTGTAGGGGGATCCAGCAATCAGTCTGGGGGATAATCGCTCTTGTTTTACCCTTCTTGTATCTGGATTGTGGTCTTGGGTGGAAGTCTTGGGGTGTGTGACCAGCTTTCCCGATGTGTGGAGGCTTCACAGAGGCCACGCAGCTAATACCTCTGGAAGCTGAGGAAACCCCAGCATTTAGGAAAGAAGCTCCCCTGTCTGGTAGCAGAGTCGTAATGTGGCAACAAGGCCAAAAGTGATCAAAGAAAGAATCTAGAAACCGTCCTTAAAGAAATTCTCAAGGAAAATTGCCCTGATGTTTTAGAATCAGAAAGCAAAATAGAAGTTCAAAGAATTCACCAATCACCTCCTGAAAAAAGATCCCAAAAAGAAACTCCTAGGAATATTGTAGCCAGGTTCCTGAATTCCCAGATGAAGGAGAGACTATTACAAGCAGCCAGGAAGAAACAATTTTAATATTGCGGAAACACAATCAGGATAACACAGGATCTGGCAGCTTCTACACTGAGGGACTGAAGGGCATGGGATATGATATTCCAGAGGGCAAAGGAGCTGGGATTAAAACCAAGAATCACCTACCCAGCAAAACTGAGTATCTTGTTTCAGCGGGAAATATGGTCATTCAGTGGAATAGAGGACTTTTAAGCATTCTTGAGGAAAAACCAGAATTGAATAGAAAAATTGACATTCAGACATAAGAAGTAAGAGATGCTTAAGAAGGTAAACAGGGAAAAGAAATCATTATAAACTTATCAAAGTTGAACTATTTACATTGTAACTCCAAATCTGAAGGAAATGAATGATGAAATTTAGAAGTTAATAAAGCATTTGGAAAAAAAAGATTTTGAAATGTTAAATGAAAAGTTCAAGTTACACGGACAAAATTCAGGTTTACTAAAAATATCAAATCATTTCCATTTTCATGTAAAACTAAATTAAAGATTATTTAAAATATAATAAAATGTGGGCGGCTAGGTGGCACAGTGTGTAAGAGCTCTGGCCCAGGTGTCAGGATGAACCAGGATCATTCTTGGCCTCAGAAAATGAGCACCCACACATAAATAATGACTGACAATGTAACCTTGAGCAAGTTACTTAACCCCAATTGCTTTATTAAATAAATAAATAAACAAATAAATAAACAAACAAATGAATGAATGAATAAACAAATAAAAATGAAATATAATAAAATATACACTGTAGAGCTTGATAAAAGAAATTTATCCTTGAAGAAAAAAATACAGTGATATATAAATATCTATATCTCAGGTATGGATATATTTTTCCCTTCTTTCAAGTAGTAGGGTCAAAAATTAAAATTATATATTATATATGTCAAATGAAACCAAAATGCCTTGGGGCTAAAGAGGAATTGAGAGTACAAAAGAAGAACTAAAAAAATAAATTCCCTATATAAAGACATATAACTACTGTTCATTTTCTGTAAGATTTTTATTTGATTTGTGATTTATTTTAACAGAAATTGCCTCACATTTTGAGAACATTTTTATTAACAAATCAATAAGTTTTGTCATTGATTCTTAAGTCATCTTTCTAAAGGTAGGGAATTGTATTAAATATATTTTTGTCTTAATTATAGTCACTTGAGAGAAAGTACAGAAAAAGAACGACCACCAAAATGCAATGGAATGCAAATAGTTCTATAATTCACTGATTAACTGAAAACATAAACTGTGAATATTTTTCAGTAAAATTAAATTTAGTATTATTTCAGTATTACAGACAACAATAATGACATACTTTCATTTTCCCAATGAGTGATAATTGTTTTTGCTTGTTTGTTTGTTTGTTTGTTTTGTCTTCCCCAGCATTAACATCACAATTCTTTAATTTTGGGCTTTGTTTCGTTTCGTTTTTTTTTTTTTTTTTAGGTAGTTGAATGGAATAGCTTCGATTTCCTTATTGTCTTTTCATTAAAATGAATGCATGTTGATGGACAAATATTTGCATTGTTGTCCTTTTGTACTACTAAAAGTCATAGAAAAGGAAATAGAATGAATCAGATCCACCATTTAATACGTTTATCTTTAGAACATCTAGAGAGCTCACAATACCAAATTTCCTTGTCATTCTTTGTATATGTTTAACTTCTGCCATTTACTAATTGTTTGACCATGGACAAGTCATTTCACATTTTGAATTTTCAGTTTCCTCAGAAACAAAATATGGTGGTTGAATTTGGTAGCCTCTTAGGTGACTTCTAGCTCTGAATCTATGGTCCTATGAGTACATTTCTTTTTCTCTTTATATTTCTAATAAGTTTTATACATATAGAAAATGTGGTATCATACATTGCAAAATGACCTTGAAGCAGGGGTATGTTAGAGTTAGCTTTTAGGGCTCCCTAGTATTAAAATTTCAATGTAAGCATTAACACTTTGGAAATTGGTGAAAATTACAAGTCAGAGTTTGATTTATTATATTGTTGCTCATCTAGATTTAAGAAAGTGTTGGAGTAACCTATATTAAATTCAAAAGTGTGTGTTATTTTTCTTTTTTTTCTTTTCTTTCTTTCTTTTTTACTTTATTTTATTTATGTGTGACCTAGGTATTAAGTATTTACCAGCTTTGGAGTGAGAAAAGTCTTGGTTCATTTTCTGTCTCTAATAAGTACTGACTAATTGTCCCATGTAACTGTCTGGGAGGAGGGGGGAGGCAGGGAGGATTTATTAAAAGTTTATTTTGCAAAGCAAATGACTGATTTGTCTAGATGGAGAAGTTCACATGAAATAAGTCATCTACAAGGATAAAATTACAGATCTAAACAATATCAAAATATTATTAACGTAAATAGGAAAAATTGGGAATAAACATTTCAATCCCTTAATCAATTGATTGATCAATTAACAAAGATTTATTCTTTATTCTTTATTACTTTTTAAAATCACCTTTATATATTATATGGGGAAAGACTGAAATGACACACAACCCCTGCACTCAGTCTGAAAACTTAACTTTAATTAAATACCTACTACTTTTTAGGAAGTATGCTAAGTAGTTGGTATACAAAGAAATACAAAGGCCAGTCCCTTTTTAAAAGGAACTCAAGTCTAAATGGGTGAGACCACATGCAAAAAGCAAACAAACAAACAAAGAACAACAAGTTTGTACAAACTAAATATATGAAGGCTTAATTGGAAGTAATATCAAAGAAAGAAGGACCTTAGATTAAGGAAAACTGGGAAAGACTAATTGTAGAGGATAGGACTTTGAGACTTGAAGGAAGCCAAAGAAGTTAGGAGGCAGAGTTCAATCAAGAATCCTTTAATGTATTAGGGGAGTGTTATGGGAATGGGAATCTGAAGATCCTCCCTACCCCTCGGCCCTTTGATAGGCTTAAGTGACTCTGAGAACTTTCCCAGATTTGAAAATATATTCTGCCCCCTAATAGGCTGAATGTGGTCACATGGAGCCTGTGGTAGGAGGGTTGTTTTTCAGGAATGCCCACACCTTGGTGCTTTGTGATTGGGCAGTGGGTCAAGAGGGCTGTAACATTTTCTGAGCCAGGATAAGGCTACATATACCCCAATGTGAGGTTTTGCTTTGGGGCTCACTTTGAGAAGAGTTGTGTGATTTGACCAAATGAAACTCTGGGCAGACTTTGAGCCCCCCAGCTTTGAAAACCCAAGATGTTTGGTGCTTTCCTTTCTGGTAACTGACTAGGTGTGGATGTAATGGTCAGACAGCTGGAATCCTGTCTTCTAATCTGTTTCTCTTTCTGCTTAGAACTTCTGCTTTTAACTTGTTTGTATTCTCTGAAGTTTGGGGTGCTGACTTTTCCCCTGAACTACGTAAATGATATATGTTTAATTGATTAAAGTAAGATTGTTAACCCATTTTGAGTTGCTTTCCTTTAGAAAAGCAGATCTGAGAACCTGTGTTGGCAGCCACCCTGGGTATGGTAGGGTGGTTGCTGCTACAAATGGCATAACAAACAAGATCTGCAAACTAAAAGGAAAGTATGGGGGTTGGGATAATTGTTTGTTTCCCAGTTATGGTAGCTGTGACTCTGTGGAGCCATGGAATAGGAGAACAGACCTGCCTGCAGGCTGACTTCAATGATATGAGACCAGGAATGGGGAGCTGCCTGCATCTGGACTGGGGCAAAAGCCAGGAGTGGCTACCTCCTGCTGGAGGAGGAGGAACACAGGAGTTTGGAATTCAACCTCAGGACAAGATAAGGACTGTGCAGCAAAGCAGGGGCACTGAATGCATTTTCTTGCTGCACCCCATAGTTTTGTACCCAGGGGGAAAATGGAGTTGTGTCTATGCTGGGTAGCCTGAAGTGTCATTGACCCTTAAGGACCCCACCCTGTTGGTTTTGTTGCTCAACAACCACTCAGGACTTGGGAGCAGGGGCTGGAGCAGTGTTAAGACTGGTACTTGGCTCTTCAGAGCCTGCACCTGAAAGTGCCAGGAGGAAGCCTGCAAGGGCGTGTGGGGGGAAGGACACCGCCCCCAGAACTTTATTTGGACATTTTTGTTATGAATTGAGGGGATTATAATGCTATGTACTTTGTGTTTGTTTAAGGCCCTGTAGCAACTTTGGTAATGAGTCGTTATGTTATGTATCTTCCAAATGCGATGTCTTTATTTTTTGAGGATTATGTTGTACCTAAGAGATGTTAATCCTAATTTAGATATGTTGCCTATGTAATGGGCATGAAAGATCTTGGGTTTGAATGTTATGGGAATGGGAATCTGAAGATCCTCCCTGCAACCTTGGCCCTTTGACAGGCTTAAGTGACTATGAGAACCTTCCTAGATTTGAAAATATTATCTGTCCCCTAATAGGCTGAATGTGGTCACATGGAGCCTGTTGTGGGAGGCTTATTTTTTCAAGATTGCCCACACCTTGTTGCTTTGTGATTCGGCAGAGGGTCAAGAGGGTTGTGAAATTCTCTGAGACAGAAGAAGGCTATATATACCCTGATGTGAGATTTTTTCTTTGGGATTCAACTTTGAGAAAAGTTGTGAGATTTTACCAGATGAGAATCTGGGCATCCATTGATCCCCCTGGCTTTGAAAACCTAGATGTTGGTGCTTCCCTCTCTGGTAACTGCAACTAGGTATGGATGTAATGGTCAGACAGTTGAATGACTGTCTGGATTAAAGCAAGACTGTTAATCCATTTTGAGTTGCTTTCCTTTAGAAAAGCAGATCTAGGAACTTGTGGTAGCAGCTATCCGGGGCGTGCTAAGGTGCTTGCTGCTACAGGGAGACAGCATACATTTATCAAATTATACATATATATATATATATGTATATATATATATATGCATATATATATATATATGCGTGTGTGTGTGTGTATGAAGAATAAATGCAAAGTAATTTAGATTAAAAAGTATACTTTAGGGTTTTTGAAAACATGATTTTGGAAGACAATGATTTACTTTATTTCTCAATAATGACAATTACTAACATTTATATAGCAATGCATGGTTTGTAAATATTATTTCATTATTTCTTTACAAAAATGCTCTGAGGTACATGTTATTATCATCTCCATTTTACAGATGAGGACACTCTTGACTATATGAAATTAGAATCACTTTCCCACGGCCATAAATCTAGTATATGTCTTGTTCAACTCAAATTTTTTCAATTCCAAATCAAACACTTTATCCAATGAATCACCTAATATCACTTCTATAGTCTTTAATGATGCTAGCTGTGTTACACAGTGAATAGAGCACCTTGCCTGGTGTCAGGAAGACCTGAGTTCTAATCAGCCTCAGACACTTACTAGCTGTGTTAATCTGGGCAAGTCACTAAACCTTAGTTTGCCTCAGGTTCCGCATCTGAAAAATGAGTTGGAAAAGGAAATGGCAAACCATGCCATTGTCTTTGTCAAGAAAACCCTAAATGGGGTCATGAAGATTTAGATGTGACAGAAATGGCTGAACAATAACAACTGTAGTGAAGTATGTGTGGTGAAGTGGAAAGATCACTGTGTTTGGAGGTAAAGACTTATTATGAATCTTGTTGCTGCTACTGACAGTCTTGTGGCCTTGGACAAGTCACTTAACTTTTCTAAACCTTAGTTTCCTTATAATTAAAATTAAAATAAGATTGTTTGCAAGAATAACCATACTTGACTATTGAAAGAAAAAGCCTCAGGGCTTTCAATATCTAAATTTAATATCTAAATCTTTTTATATGAATGAGCAATAATAGCTGTAATTATTATTAGATGATAATGCTTCATTATTAGAATAATAATGAAAGTGATGATAACTAGCAATAATCATAGCTTTATAAATATTATTTCAGTATGGGTATGGCTAGGTGGCCCAGTGAATAAAGCACTGGCTCTGGAGTCAGGAGGACCTGAGTTCAAATCCAGCCTCAGACACTTAACACAAAAATACAAAAACTAGTCATGTGACCTTGGGAAAGTCATTTAACCCAAATTTCCCTACCTTCCCCCCCTCAAAAAAGAAAAAAAATATCTCAGGGATCTGGTGGTAAAAACAGATAGAACACAGGCCCTGGATCAGGAAATCTGACCTCAGTTAATAGCTATTTAACCCTTAATGAGTAACTTACCTTCTCTTTGACTTAGTTTCCTGAACTATAAAATGGTATTGTTGTAAGGATCAAATAAAATAATATTTGAAAAGGCAGAGCCAAGATGGCAGAGTAGAGAAAGAACTCATCAATCAGGAGAACAATTTAAAATAATACCCAGAGGGCAATAACATTCTGCATACCATCTGAACTAGCAATACCACTACTAATTCTAGAATTTCAAAGACATTTAAGAAAAGGACAAAAAGGACCTGTTTGTTCAAAAATGTTTTAGCAACTCTTTTTGTTGTGGCAAAAAATTGGAAATTGAGGGAATGCCCCTCAACTGGGGAATGAATGAACTAGTTGTGGTATATGATTGTGATGGAATGTTACTGTGCTACAAGAAATGACGAGCAAGGAGGAGTCAAGATGGCGGAGTAGAAACAGGACTTCTGCATGGCTCTTGCTTCCACCTCCTCCAATTCATGTAAAAGGTGACTCTGAACAAACTTTGGAGCTCCAGAACCCACAGAATGACGCAGAGAAGCTAACCTCCAGCTGAGGACAGCTTGGCAGGCCAGCAGGAAACAACCAGCTCAGTACTCTGGGAGATGAGCCCAGCCCCACACAAGCCAGAGGTTTTAGCCCCAGGGCTAAGTTCACTGAGGAGATTCATTCCTTCAGAGTTAGACTGGAGCAAATGGAAGCTAATGACTTTATGAGAAATCAAGATGCTGTTAAGCAGATCCAAACAAATGAAAGATTAGAAGGCAATGTGAAATATCTCATGGTAAAAACCACTGACCTGGAAAATAGATCCAGGAGAGACAATTTAAAAATCATTGGACTACCTGAAAGCCATGATCAAAGAAAGAACCTAGAAATCACCCTTCAAGAAATTCTCAAGGAAAACTGCCCTGATGTTTTAGATCCAGAGGGCAAAATAGAGGCTGAAAGAATCCACAGATCACCTCCTGAAAAAGATCCCAAAAAGAAAACTCCCAGGAATATTATAGCCAGGTTCCAGAATCCCCAGATCAAGGAGAAAATACTACAACCAGCCAGGAAGAAACAATTTCAATATTGTGGAAACACAATCAGAATAGCCCAGGACCTGGCAGCTTCTACACTGAGGGATCGAAGGGCATGGAATATGATATTCCAGAGGGCAAAAGAACTGGGAATGAACCCAAGGGTCACCTACCCAGCAAAACTGAGTATTTTGTTTCAGGGGAAAATATGGTCATTCAGTGGAATAGAGGACTTTCAAGCATTCTTGAGGAAAAAACCAGAATTGAATAGAAAATTTGACATCCAGACACAAGAAGCAAGAGATGCCTGAGAAGGTAATCAGGGAAAAGAAATCAAAAGGAACTTATCAAAGTTGAACTATTTACATTCCTATATGGAAAAGCAATAACTGTGACTGATGATATCTTTCTCACTATGAAAATAATGGAAGAAAGGGGTGTGGTCATATGAATACATATGTGAATGTGTGTGTATATGGTTACAGTTATATATGGATAGAGGGCATAGGTTGAATTTGTTGGGAAGGGAGAATACTCAAGGGATGAAAGTATGAGGTGAGAGAGGAAAGTGGCAAGAGGAGATGGGGAGAGACAGGGTAGGGTAAACTATCCCATGTAGAAGAAGCAAGGGGAAGTGGTTGCAAAGGAGGGGGAGAATAAGGAAGGCTAAAAAGGCAAAACCACATTCACATTGAATTTGGTTCAGGGAGAAAATGACATACATACTAAATGGGATATCTCAACCTGCAGCAGGATAGGGGGAAGGGGGATGAGAGGAGGCATGATGGATGGGAGGGCATCCTTGCGGTGAGGGGAGTTTGGATATACCCACTATAGAAGAGGGACAGGATCATGTAGGGAATGGACCAGGTGGGGGGTGGGATGAGTGGGAGGGAATTATAAGCAGCCTTTTACAATATATCCACTATGATAATGTTTTGCATAGCTAGACATGTACAACACATACCAAATTACTTATCTCCTAAGAGGGAATGGGTGACAAGGGAGGAAGGAAATGGATCTGAAATTCGAGGTCGTAACATTAAATATTTCAAATATATATAAATACTGTTATTAATACCCTTTTGCTTGTAATAGGTAAATAAGATGTGCAGGCATTGGGACACAAAGACTCATCTTCCTCTAATGGAAAAGTCGATGGGGGTATGGGAGAAGGTATGGGAGAGAGTAGATTGAAGGAAGTGATATCTTGTGGGACTACTATTCTGGGAGGTTGGGTAGGGGAATTATGGGGGCAAAATGATTGTAACTCAAAATCTGGCAGAAATGAATGATGTAAAACAGAAGTTAATAAAGCATTTGTTTAAAAAAGAAAAGAAAAGAAAATTGCCCTGAACTTTTAGAATCAGAGGGCAAAAAAGAGGGTGAAAGAATCCACCAATCACCTTCAGAAAAAGATCCCAGAAAGAAAATTCCTAGGAATATAATAGAGAGTTTCCAGAGTACCCAGATCAAGGAGAAAATATTACAAGCAGCCAGGAAGAAACAATTGTAATATTGTGGAAAGACAATCAGGATAATACAGGATCTGGGAGCTTCTACACTGAGGTATCAAAGGACTTGGAATATAATAGTCTGGAGGTCAAAGGAGCTGGGATTAAAACCAAGAATCAACTACCCAACAAAATTGAATATCATGTTTCAGGTGAAAATATCATCAATTAATGGAATAGAAGACTTTTAAGTATTCTTGACGAAAAATACAGAGTTGAATAGAAAATTTGACATTCAGATACAAGAAGCAAGAGAAGCATGAGAAGATAAACAGGGAAAAGAAATTATAAGGAACTTATCAAAGTTGAACTATTTACATTCCTACATGGAGAAATGATAACGTATGAAACTTTTCTCAGTTTGAGAATAGTTGAAGGGCGTAGAAATGCGTATATATATGTGTGTGTGTGTGTGTGTGTGTGTGTGTGTGTGTGTGTGTATACATGTATTTGTCTATATATGCGGGTATATGGGCATATTAATACATATGTGAATGCGTATATATGTGTATATGTATATATAGAGGGCACGGGTCCAATTTAAAGGAAGCGATGATACTTAAAAAAGGTGAAATTAAGAGTTGAGAGGGGAATATAATAAGAGGAGATAGGGAGAGACAGAATGGGGTAAACTATCTCATATAGAAGAGGCAAGGGGAAATGGTTACAATGGAGGGGAAGAACAGGAAGGCAAAAGGGAATGGATCAACGTTATTCTCATTGAATTTGTCTTAAGGTGGGAATGACATATACACTAAATAGGGTATCTCACTCTACAGGAGAGTAGGGGGAAAGGGAGGAAAGGGGGAATGATGGAAGAGAGGGCAGGCTTGGGGAGAGAGAATTTGGAAGCACCCATTTTTGAAAAGGGACAGGAACAAAGCAGAGAATAGAACAAGTGGGAGGTGGGATAGGAGGGAGTGAAATATAGTCAGTCTTTTACAATATATCCACTATGGAAATGTTTTGCATAGCTACACATGTACAACCTACATTGAATTGCTTATCTTTCCAATAAGCGTGAGTGACAAAGGGGGAAGGAAATGAGTCTGGAATTCAAAGTTTTAAAATCAAGTGTTAAAATATATACATATATATATATATACATATATATATACACATATATATACTATGATTAATATTAATTTACATTTATCTGGGAAATAAGATATACAGGCACTGGGGCATGGAGATCCACTGTACCGTATTGGAAAGTTCGAGGGGCTTATGCTGGAAGATGTAGAAAAGAGGAGATTGGAGGAGGGGATATCCAGTGAAATTGCTGTTTTGGGGTGCTTGGTAGGGGAAAAACAGGAAGAAAATTTACAACTCAAAATCTTGTGGAAATGAGTGATGTAAACTTAAAGTTAATAAAGCATTTGATAAAGTAAAAAAAAAAGAAATGATGAGCAGGATGCTAGCAGAAAAGAAATTACAACTTGAGAAACTTATATGAACTCATGCAAAGTACAGCAAATGGAACCCAAAGAGCGCCATGCATCATAATAGCAATGTTTTAAGGATAAACAGCAATGAACAAATTAGCTACTCTGATCAAGACAGTCATCTCAGGCACTTCCAGAGGGATTTTGATGAAAAATGCTATTTACCTCTAGACAGCAAACTGATAAACCTCTGAATGGAGATTGAAGCATATTACTTTTTATTTTCTTTTTTCTCTTTGTCTATGTTTCCTTTTGTAACCTGGCTAGTATGGAAATCAGTTTTAAGTGACTTCACATATATAAGTAATATAAAGTTGTCTTCTCAAAGAGAAGGTAGACTGGGAGAGAGGAAGAGAATTTGGAACTCAAAATTAAAAAAAATAAAGAATGTTAAAAACTTTTTACATGTAAACAATAAATTTTTAATGAAATATTTTTAAACATTAAAATTTAAAGATGTAACTTGTAATAGCACAATGCCTTAACAATTTAGAGAGGTAGATGCTATTAGTAATAGGAATAGTAGTGTTGGTAGGATTGGTTACATTATTAATAATAGAAAAAGTGAATGAATAAATTAAAAACAAAAAAAAAAATAGGAAAATCCCTATCTTCAGGGATTTAGCATGATAATCAGGGAAGATAACACAGACTAAGATCTCAAAGTAACTTCTAGTGGTTCTTTGAATATAAATATTCTTTCTTCTTCCCCCTTTGGTACTCTAACTATTATAGTACACTTGGTTACCTTCAAACCATATTGTTTCCCATCTTTTCTTGAATATTTTTTCTCATCAATGAAGTTTTGCAAATTCATAAAACCTACCCTGACTCTGAGAACCACAAATATATAAAAATAATGTACATATATGCAAATGTGTAATATATACATATATATATATATATATATGTGTGTGTGTGTGTGTGTCTGTGTATGTGTGTGTGTCTGTTTGTATGGAAATAAGGATCTAGCAGATCTAGAGAATAAAAGCGAGATGCATCTGAACTTAGCAACAGTCTTTTCAGCTGTCTCAAAATTAAAACGTCCATTATTTTATTCAGGTTGATTTTCCCCCTTCTTTTCTTTCTTTTTTAATTTATTTACTTATTTTTAGTTTTCAACATTCATTTCCATAAGATTTTGAGTTACCATTTTTTTCTCCCTGTCTTTCCCCTACCCCCACCCCAAAATAGCAAGCCTACTGAATACCCCTTCCCCCAATCTGTTCTCTCTTATATCCTCCCACATCACTCCTCTAACTTTCTAGAAGTCAAGTGCCCCACACACTAGTGCCTGTATATCTTATTTCCCAGTTGCATGTAAAATAATTTTTTTTTAATTTAAACATTTGTTTTAAAAATTTTGAATTCCAGATTATTTTTCTCTTCCCTCCTCACCTGCCCCCACTGGGAAGATAAGTAATTCAATACAGGTTGTACATGTGTAGTTACCCAAATAATTTCCATATTAGTTATATTGTGAAAGACTAACTATATTTTCCTTTATTCTATCCTGCCCCCCACTTATTTTTTTTTCTCCTTTGACCCTATCCCTTTTCAAAAATGTTTGCTTCTAACTCCCCTCTGTTCCCATCTGCCCTCCCTTCTATCATTCACACTCTTATCCCTTACCCACCTATTTTCCTGTAGGGTAAGATACCCAATTAAGTGTGTATGTTATTACTTCCTTAAGCCAAATTCAATGAGAATAAGGTTGTCCCATTCATTCCCTTTCACCTTCCTAATCTTCCCCTCCATTGTAACAGTTTTCTCTTGCCTCTTTTATATGAGAAAATTTACCCTAATCTATTTCTCCCTTTCTCTTTCTCCCAGTAAATTTCTTTCTCACCTCTTAATTTGATTTTTTTTAGATACCATTCCTTCATATTCAACTCATCCTGTCCCCTCTGTCTATGTATACATGAACATACATATGCCCACACTCACATATATATTTATGTAAATATATACTCTCCTATCCATCCATCCATACATACATACGTGTGTGTGTATATATATATATACATACGTATACATATACACACATATATATATATTCCCTTCAACTATCCTCATAGTGAGAAAAGTTTTATGAGTTACAATTATTACTTTTCCATTTGGAATGTAAATAGTTCAACTTTAATAAATCCCTTATCATATTTTTTCCTGTTTGCCTCCTCATAATTCTCTTGCTTCTTGTATTTGAAAAACAAATTTTCTGTTCATCTCTGATTTTTTCATCAAGAATGCTAGAAAATACTCTTTTTCACTGAATGATCATATTTTCCCCTGTAGCATCCTTTGACCACCAGAATATAATATCCCAAGCCCTTCAGTCCCTTAATGAAGAAGCTGCTAGGTCTTGTGTTATCCTGATTGTGTTTCCATAATACTTGACTGCTTGCAGTATTTTCTCCTTGACCTGGGATCTCTGGAATTTGGCTATAATATTCCTAGTAGTTTTCTTTTGGGTATCTTTTCCAAGAGGTGATCAGCGAATTCTTTTAATTTCTATTTTGCCCTCTGGTTCTAGAATATCAGGGCAATTTTGCTTGATAATTTATTTAAAGATAGTGTCTAGGCTCCTTTTTTGATCGTGGCTCTCAGGTAGACCAATAATTTTTAAATTATCTATCCTGGATCTATTTTCCAGGTCAATGGTTTTTCCAATGAGATTTTTCACATCGCTGGCAATTTTTTCATTTGTTTTTTATCTGTTTTATAGTATCTTGATTTCTTATGACGCCATTAGCTTCCAGCTCCTCCAATCTAATTTTAAAAGAGTTATTCTCTTCATTGAGTTTTTGACATTAATTTTCCATCTGGCAAATTCGGATTTTTAAGGCATTCTTCTCCTCATTGCCTTTTTGGGCCTCTTTTGCCATTTGAGTTAGTCTATTTTTTTTTTAAAGCAATTGGGGTTAAGTAACTTGCTCAGGGTTACACGGCTAGTCATTATTTATGCGTGGGTGCTCATTTTCTGAGGCCGGATCTGATCTCGGGTCATCCAAACTCCGAGGCCAGTGCTCTTACTCACTGCGCCACCTAGCCGCCCCTTTAGGGCAATTGGGGTTAAGTAACTTGCCCAAGGTTACACGGCTAGGTTTTTTTTTGTTCTTATGGATTAAGTGTCAGAGGCCAGCTCCGAACTCAGGGCCTTCTGATTCCAGGGCCGTAGTTAGTCTATTTTTTAAAGTGTTTTTTTCTTTAGTGTATTTTCAGGTCTTGTTTAGCAGGCTGTTGACATGCTTTTCATGGTTTTCTTGCATCATTCTCATTTCTCTTCCCAAATTTTCCTCCACTTCTCTTACTTGGTTTTCAAAATCCTTCTTGAGCTCCCTCATGTCCTGTAACTAATTCATATTTTTGGAGGCTTTTGATGCAGGAGTTCTGAATTCACTGTCTCCCTCCCACTCCATGCCTTGAGCCTTTTTCCCCGCAAAAGGATTCTGTGTTTTTTTTTGTTCTTCCTCTGCTTGCTCATATTTCCATTCAATTACTTGACTTCTGAGCTCTTTGCCATGGTAGATCTCTGCTTCCAGATTGGAGAGAGTTTTGTCCCAAATTGCTGGGGATTTTCCAACTTCAAGAGTATGAAGGGGATACTCTTTCTACAGCCCCCACGAGCTCTGGCTCACTGCCCACCCCCCCCCCAGGACCACCACCCAAGACTGTGATATAGACCCAAGCAGGTTAAAGGAAAAGTGATTACCCCCTCAGTGGTTGCTTGGTCCCCTTAAGATCTGTAGGCCAGGAACTCCTGAGGCAGCCATGTCATGGTGGCTGCACAGCCACTGCACCTCTGCCACTTATCTCCCTGGCGGGGGAGGTTGGACCACACTCTTCTGCTCTTTCCACCCTGCCCCCCATTCCAACAGAGTTCCACACTGACCCTTTACTTTGTCTTTGGTGTTCATGGATTGAGAAGTCTGGAAACTACCACAGCTGCTGGTGATTCACTCTTCCTGGGTCTGCTCCAGCAGCCACTGGTCAGGGCTGCCCTGGGGCCAGACTTGGGACTGTGCTCAGCTCACAGCTCAGTGTGATAGGCCCTTCCTGTTGGCATGTTGGGGTTCCTTCAATGGTAAATTTGTTTTTCTCTGTCTTTATGGGTTGTGTAGCTCTAAAGTTTGTTTAGAGTCATTTTTTGTAAAAGTATTGGAAATGATTGGCTCCACCCCTCCCTTTACTTTCATAGTGAATCAGGAGAAGGCATGTGAAATACCAATAGTAACATTGCAAAATCTTCACTATTAAACAAATAAGTTAATGATCAGAGGGGGCAACACATTTCAGAATCCTTATATCCCATCTTTAGTACATGCCTAAGTCTGAGAATAGCTATAAGTGCTGGAATTGATCACAGCTGTAAACCTTTCATCACAGATAACATGTTTCTACTGAAATAACAGCAGATAGTTGCGAGTTTTTTTCCTTGTCAATATTTCTAATGCAATCTAGAATAATAAAAATAAATGTCTCTTTTATAAAATTATATTTATAACTAGGACCCTATTAATAGCATTGTTATTTTTTCTGTTATTTTATATATTATGCTATCCTTTCTGTTCTTTCTTAATTGACCAAAAATTCACTGATATCAGCAAATAGGAGAGAAGCACCATCTACAGAGTAATATGTTTTTTTTTCTTTTTTAGTAAATAATCTTTTGCTCTCTCTGTGCTGCCTAGCATCTCCAGTTAACTGAAGCATCTTCTATGCTTAATAAACCTTGTATCAAAAAGAAAAATAATGTTAAACAAAACTATTTCTACAAAGATCTGGTAGCAATTCAACCCAGTTAAAATCCTTAAAGTGTCCAAGTTTACAGCATGTAACAAATTTTATTACTAGAAAACAGATATAAACATAAGTGATATTTTCCTCTATGCTTTATTTTTCATAGAAGACTAGAGAATGTGTTTTGCCAAACAAAGAGATATACTTATTTCAGATTATAACTTTGCACACTAATGTTAAGAGGAACTTAGAAGCTCCAAAGATGCTTTATTTTGTGAATAGTCCTCAAAATTGCATTAGCCAATGGATTTCTAACTGATTAACTCGGAGTAAATTTGTGTTCTAGAATTAATCTCAGACATGTTATCTATAAAGAAAGTCTCTCCCCTTCCTTGCTCTCCACACATATACACTTACTCCAGGTGGGTTGGGATTGATGAAGAAAACTTGAGGATTATGACACATGCTAAATATAAGGGCAATAATTAAACTGGGGAGAATCTAAAATCTGAACAATTTGGTGAAAGATTAAAGAATGAAGATCTCAAATATGTTCTAAGTTACAAAAAAGAAAAAGAGCTTCCCCTTATATCTATAGCTCATTTTCTTCTTTCTCCAGTAAATAAATCAATATGACAAGCAATAATCAAGTGCTTAATAGGGACAGAACATGGTATTAGTGGATTGGGAAAATACAAAGTTCACATAAAATATGGTTCTCACCTTTACACATACTGGCAATATTAGATAGATTTTAATTGCTTTGTGATGTCTAGGGCTTAGGCTGGCAGAAGGAAATCACTCATAAAAAAGAAATTGAGGAAGACTTTAAAGAGATATGTATTTAATTTTAAAGGACAGGTAGGTAATCAACAGGTACTTAGTATTAAAAAGGGTATTTGAGCCATGAGACATATCTGCTTCTTAGGAAACAGTTTCTCCTTCCACTTTCCCAGGCACCTCAAGCAATGAAGCATTAAACAGGAAAGTACACAAGTATAATTCAGGAAGAGAGAGCTATCCAATATGATTGGATAATAGAATAGCAAGGGGGTAGTTATAAGATATTAGACTAGAAAGGTAGATTGTAAATAGTTTTTATAGGATTTGAATATCACACAAAATAACCTTATTTGGCAGTAAACCATTTGCCACTTAAAATCTGGAGCTGAGTAATGACATGACTAGACCTATGAATAAGGGAGATTGGTATGTCAGCATGGAAATGAAAAATTGGAAGGAGTGGAGAGAAGGCCTTTAAGAATCGATTTCAATAGTCTAGTCAGACGGCAGACAATTCAGTTACAACTTTGAAAGTCTTTCAATAAAGAAAAAGTTTTAATGATAGGACTTTATGATTCTACTAATAGAAAATGCGGCTTAAGTAATCACTCATATTAGTAATTAAACCCCAATTAACCAGCACAGGTGTGATCTAGGACCTGCAGTCAAACAAGATTTTTTTTTGTTGTTTTAATAAAATAATTAGAAGATAGTATATTTCTTCCCCTGTGCCTGTTTTTGGTAATGAAGATCCTGAGGCCTGTTTAAGAGAGTGCAATGCACTCTCTAACACTGCATTTATGCACAGATTCCCCAAACCAACATGATGCACTATGAAGATAAGAATTTTCATGCTCTGAATTTCCTATGGAAGAAATCAATGACAAGTGAGTAGCGAAAGATAAACAGTTCAGGAGCCATTAGTATGACAGGAGAAAAATAGAGTAAATGAGCTGTGGTGTGGGGTGAACAATGCCAATTCTGCAAAGAACAGAGAATCTGCCTGGGGGAAAAGCAAAGCAGACAGAAAAGTAGCAGTACCATTAGCAAAATCAGTGCTAGATTTCTGTGTTTGTGTGTGTGTGTGTTTGTGTGTGCGTGTGTACGTGTGTTAAGCGAAGTGTCCTAAGCAAAAAAAGGAGGGGGAGCAAAATTTTGATTGAAAATATCTCAACTGGTAAAAAAAATGATGCAAAGAAAGATTTTAATAGCATCAAGGCATTCATCAGAGTTCTCTCATCAAACTGTCATCAGGGTGACAGATGGTTAAGAGCTAATGAAAGGAAGATAACAAAAAACACTGAAAATAATTTCAGAATGAGCCTCCTAAAATGTAGCATCTGGCCTGAAGTAAACGTCCATAAAATGCATTTCAAATGCATGTGATGAATTATTACTTCCACCTGATTTTCTCTTTCATAGGCTGCCTACTACAGTACATAAAATACCTATAGTCAACAGTCAGTCAACAAAATTTATTGAGCACCACTCAGGGAAGAAGGCCAATTACTTTATATTCTACATTGTAGCATCTATATTGTACCATCCTGTACAAAGAACTGATTCTTAGAATTCTTAGAATCTTCCATTGTTGGGAGTGTGCACTGTCTCAGTATTCCAAATTAATCAGTCCATATCATATGAACTCCCACACATCAGGCTTGCTGTCAACCCCATTACCTGACTTCCCCCCACATCTTTTTCCCCAGTTTCTTTATTCCCAATGCCATGATAAAGGCATCTATACATTTTCATCACCTTGAAAGAAGTAACATGTTATTCTTTTCAACAATAAGGCATCTAAGTCAATCACAATTGAAAGTTATACTTTCCTCCTCACCCTGGTGATTTTCCAGGGCCCTAAAATTCTACATCCTTAAATAGGTCTTGATTAGAATCACCCCTTCCAGCATTCCTAGTGGCTAGTGAGCTTGCCATGGGAAAGCTGATAATTAGGCTATAGGGCCTGTCTGGTATGAAACCTCTCCATTTTCTTCATTATCCATTGTAACGTGGGGCAGGATTACTGGGGGTAAGACCAAATCCACAGAATAGCCAGAAACCTCATATAAAAGCCATCAGTTTCAACTACCTTTATTAAACCTTTCATTGGAACTGCTAATAATGAGAACAAGAGAGCTAAGAAGAGCAAGTTCATACTAGGACTGTGGCCCATGTTATTATTACTGTTGCTTAGTCTACAGGATTGCTCTCCCTCATGTTGAACTAATTACTGTCTAAAGGAAGCCATGCAAATTACCACAAGACAGGGCCTGAAATGAATTATTCCAGGCCTGAAGGAACCACAGTCCCATACAGCCCTGGTAGCTACTTGAAACTACAAATTTCTTTTGAGTTTTGCTTCTTTCTATCCCTTTTCAATTTTATTCATCCAGGGTCTACGTCTTAGGAAGCAGATAATTTCTACTTCAGCTCTCCTGGCTACCTCAAGGAATCTATACTGACACTTAGAATTATTTGCAAATCTTTTTCTACCAAATTGAAATATATGGGTATACACACACATATATAAATATATATGTGTGTGCATATATATATATATGTGTGTGTGTGTGTGCATATATATATATATGTATATAAAATCAAACACATACATCACCTCACAAATGGCTTTTTCTTAGGTATAGTGATCAAGAGTGCCTGTCACAAAGGAGTGCTTTAGTAAATGCTCATTGATTAATAGATTGATTACATTGAAAGAATTTCTTAAAGACCAGGAAATACATTCTCATACAAATCTCAAGAAGTTTTATTTCCTCTTCAAGTGATAATGCATAAATTGACTGAACAATATCTACGTCTCCTTCATTCTACAGATGGTGGGACTGAGTTATTTTATATCCCATCAGTGAAGCTGGTGTCTTGGAAAGTCCTGTGTAGTCTAGTCAGGCGATGTCAAATAGAAATAGAAATAGATCTCTTTGGGTGAATATTGAATTAGAAAACCACAAATTTATATTATCTACGTTATATTACAATTTTATATATTATGTTAAACATATCCCAATTATATTTTAATCTGATTGAGCTGCACTCCAGAGTTGGCCCACAGCTTGTGGCTGCTGGCTAGTATATTGGCACCTCTAGACTAGTGGAAAGGCTCATTCTCTTTGACTAAGGAGTTTCAAATACAAACCTCAGCTCTCATAAGTATTCTAGTTGTATGATGGAGGTCTTTGGTTTTCTTACCTGTGAAATGTAAATAATATTTTCTCATTAAATACTTAAATTTGCATTTGTTTTGTAAATTTAACAGTTACTGTGTCACTTTCAGTTGGTTATCTGAAGCTTAAGGAAATACATCAACTAAAATTATTTAATAACTATAAAAAGATAGTTCTACCTGTTCCCATGATGTAAACTTTTAAAAAATATTTTTAAACTTTACTTTTTTGGGTTTTTTTGTCCTAAGATTTATTTTTTAAAGATATTCATCACAACTCTCACAAGAAAATTTGAAAATTTATTTGTTAAAGAAAATATTTATACAGATTATCTGGACAGTGTTTAACAACTCTTTCATAAAATGTGCAATGTATATTAAATCCTTGAGCTAAAAGGGACTTTTAGAGGGCTTGGGGACCACCCAACTGTCTTTTAGAAAGTTAATATCTAAACTATTTTGGACACACAATTATTCCTTTCTTAATGATATCTCAAATGAGACCTTCATTCTGCTTTACAAATCTGTCAAGGAATTCTTTTAAATGTCTACTTGCAGGTCCTCTAAACAAACAACCATTCAACCTCTGAGTGTGTGTGTGTGTGTGTGTGTGTGTGTGTGTGTGTGTGTGTGTGTTGTTTTAATGTAAGAACAGATACTTGTTTGGGCACCTGTGAACTTGAAGAACAAAAAGTCTAGTGTCTCATAAAATTTCTTCATAAAACTGAAAATGGTAATCATTATGCCTTAACTATCTATTCTCTAGGCTAAATGACTCTTCTTATTCTAGCATCATGGAACCTATTTTATATCCCTCTAATCATCCTTCTTAGTTTTCTCTGAACCCATTCCAGTTTTTCCACATCCTTTTGAATAAGTCACCAAAAACAGAAACTATCCTCTAACAAGAACCTGAGCAAAGCAGAGATTAATAGGATGACTAACACAATATTTTTTTTCATAATTTTTCATAATCTCCAATTTTTTCAAACTACATCTCGGTATTATACCTTTTTTTCTTCTTATAAGTAGAGTGAATTGTGGCTCGTCTTTGATATGTGACAGACTGACTCTATGTCATTTTCTTTTAAATTTGTCCTTACTTAGTCTTTTCCAACAGTCTATGCTTTTCACAAGAATGAAGAGTTGAATGTGTACTCATGCTTTGCTGTACTAATTTTTAATTGACCTTGTTAAATTTTATTCTGTTTTTTTAAGCATTGTAAATTTGATTCTTCTCTTTGCTAAATTAGTACCATTCACGTTTCTATTAATTATTATTTTCTTAATACCTTTATCTTGGTCCATTTCATCCCAGTATTGTGTATTAAGCCCCTATTACTTGCAAGGCACTTTGCTAGGTGCTAGGAATGCAAAGCTCAAGCAAACAAAATTCTTGCTCACAAGAAGTTAATATTTATGCCTAGAAGAAGATACAAAGGCTAGGGACATCTTGGAAATTAGCAGTATGATACTGTTGTGTTTTTGTTGTTGTCGTTGTTGTTGTTGTAAATATACTCCCAGATTGCCATGGAGTCAATGATAGCAACCTTTAGGATGAAACCTTCAAGACGATTACTCCTACTAGCATGTCAATTATCAAGATATTGATCTGCCCAGATTTTCAATAAGAAATTTATATGGGATAAGGTCAGAAGTCAGTAAATAAAGATAGATGGCAACATACCTTTTGACTTTAAGGCCCATTTCTGTCAAAGGAAGAAATTAATCTGGCATAACTGTCTTGATAAACACATTGAAAGAAGGACTGTGTTATAGCTGAAATAGAGCAAGTCTTGAAGTAATGAACACCTGCATTCAAATTTCTCCCCTGACACTTCAGGCTATATATGCTTAGACAAGTTGCCTATATTCTCAATGTCAGAAGCAATTCTCTAAAACTTTGTGTTTTAGGGGAGTTATAGAACTGCATCTTTAGAGGGATTTTCCTTACAGAGGTCCTTGTACTAATGAAACCACTAATCCAGAATAGCGGTAAAAACAACACAAAGTGAGGAAGAGAGAGAGCGAGAGTGAGACAGAGACAAAGAGACAGAGAGAAGGGAGAAAGAAAGGAAGGGGAAAAGAAAGGGAGAAAGAGAAGTGTAGTCATATAAATTGCTATTATTTTCTGAACATTATTTTAATACCCAGGTTTTAATTTCTAAGATGTTTATTTTTTTCTGTATAGATTTCCTTTCCCCTGAGTAAGAATTTCTTCACATATCCATTTTTCCAAAATATTCTTAGAAGAGTTACCATGGATAAGGTACTTTACTAGGCCATGAAAAGGAAAAACGAAGAAAGCATGAAGGACAATCCCATAAGTTCTCTCTTTCTTTATCCTTGTTTCTTCAGTCTCTGTTCAGACTTTGAGTAAGACCAGGAAGTATTTAACATCAAAATATGGTATAGCTGCAGTTTGAAACAATTCATTTCTCTTCCCAGAGTCCCTGATTTATTGTTAAGAGATGAGATAGACAGGGGTAGTGGGCGATTTGATACATTTAGTTTTCTTGTGTTGTTTGAAGAGGTTGTTGAAACAGAAGCTTTTAAGGATGAAGGAACTGACAACAGGATTATGTTCATTGGTTTTAGGCAATCTGGGTGGGCAACAGTTCTATTTGTCTCAGTGCTAATTTCCTTTCACTATAATATTATCCTGTTCTATGATAGTTGTGAGTTCTTCCACAAAATAATAAATAAGTCTTCTGCAGTAGTTTCTCTAGGCTACGTAGCTCCTTATTGTTCTGGATATTTATTACATTAATACAACAATTTTTATGGCCTTCATTTGACCACAAAACAAGAATTTTGAAATTCCTCCACTACCCATGTCACCTTCATGGCAGCAATCTGTTTCTGACACCCGTTTACTATGCCACAAACCAGAAAAGTTAGGCTTTTCTGTTTGTTCACTGGAATAAAATAAATTTGATTGCCAGGGAATTTGTTCACTGGGACATTGAATAAAATTGAAGAGAGAAATGTCACCACTACATTTCCAGAAGGGCTAAACACTCAGCTCTAGGGGCTCTCCTCCATGAGTTTAAAGAAATCAATAAAGCAGTGCAATTCTGCTCAACTTTGTAGCCTGAAATAAAATTTGGTTTAGTTCATATTCTGTGTACATATGTACACTGGGTTAATATTATATAAATCGTGTTCTCAGCAATTTGTAGCCAGATTTTAACAAATTATATTTTTTGTAGATTGTCATTTCTACAAGGCTCTCACTGCATTTACTGATGAAAGAAAGAGCACAAGAGAAGATTAGAGAAATACTAAAGGATAGAGATAGATAAATAGATGGATAGATAGATAGACAGACAGACAGACAGACAGATAGATAGGTAGATAGATAGATAGATAGATAGATAGATAGATAGATAGATAGATATTCAGGCAGTTGGTCTAGAGACCTTCAATGTTCCATTGTAGCACTAAATTTTGAAATTTATGAATTAGATAGACATGGTGGCATAGCTGACTTCTGAATCAGGAAGTCTGGGTTGAAGTTTCCACTCTCAAAAATTGACTGAGTGTTGGGGCGGCTAGGTGGCGCAGTGAGTAGAGCGCTGGCCCTGGAGTCAGAAGGACCTGAGTTCGGATCCGGCCTCAGACACTTAACCCACACAAACAAAAAACCTAGCCGTGTGACCTTGGGCAAGTTACTTAACCCCAATTGCCCTAAAAGGGGCGCTAGGTGGCGCAGTGAGTAAGAGTGCCAGCCTCGGAGTTGGGATGACCCGAGATCAAATCCAGCCTCAGAAAATGAGCACCCACACATAAATAATGACTAGCCGTGTAACCTTGAGCAAGTTACTTAACCCCAATTGCTTAAAAAAAAAAAAATTGACTGAGTGACACTGAATAAATCACTTAACCTCTCAATATCAATGACCTATCTAAATTTTCTCAACTTCCTCTATAATCACAACTTATAAAGAAATGATAATTGACCCTGGTAGAAGTTTCTCCCTGAGAGTAATTTCTTGTAAATTGAGACCTGTACTTTCTCTATTGCTAGATGTCTCCACTATCCTCTATAATTTTTCAATGATCACTACTCTGAGCTTAGAATACTTATGTACTTATAAGGATGTAATTTGTATTATACTTGTCAATACACATAGACAATGTCAGGTAGCATAAAGAGAAAAACTTCCACTCAAGTCCTATCTCTGACTTATGATGTCTGAGAGACTTTGGATAAGTCATTGCTCCTTCAGTGAGGTTTTAATTTTCAATATCTCTGTTTCCTGGCTGGGAAGTTCAAGTGATGTCTTGCCAGGGATCAAAAAAGCCATAGAATTAATTTTAAGGATTGAATAATATTCTAATACATTTTGCATTAAAAATACTTTTAGCCATTATATTATGCCTTGTTAGTGACCAGTAATGGATTTAAAATTTCTGAAAATAATTTTGCATGGCTTAAATACTAGACTTATTCTAATAATAAAAAATCTAAACCAACTTAAAATTTCAAAATTCAAAGCTTACCACCTTTCTGAAAAGCTAGGTAAATAAAGGAATTTATAAGGAATATAAAACTTGATGGATGAACAAGGGAGGTGAATGTCCTTAGAATTCCTATTCATTTTCTTTTCCTCTAAGAAACTAAACACAATATAGCTAAATAAAATAAGCAAAAGCCTAGTTAAAGAAAATTAAGCAAAGTAGTATTTTGAACATCAAATGATGTATACATATATACACATATATACATATATGTGTATGTATGTATAGATGCATATTTATGAAAATATTGTGCAGCTAAAACACCCATCCTTCCACATAAGAGTATTAACATGACTGATTGTTTTTTTTTTTTTTTAATTAAGCTTTGAGGGCAGAGTCAGGATGGCGGAGTAGAATCAACACTTCCCCAGAGCTCCAACCCACACCACTTCAAAATTATGTAAAAGGGGGACTGTGAATCACCTCTGAAGCTCCAGAACCCACAAAATGAGACAGAAAAGCTAACCTCCTGCTGAGGACAGCCTGGCAGGGAGCAGCTAGCCCAGCGCTCTGGGAGCGGAGCTGAGGACCACGTGAATTGGAGGTTTTAGACCCAGGAAGGCTAGATCAGCAGCTGGCTGGAGGGACCCCAGGACAACAGCAGCTGTGGCATTTCTAGAATTATCAAAACATAGATGACTAGGACAAAGTGAGAATTCAGTGCCCTATGGACTTTGGGTCTGGTTGGAAGAGCACAGTCAGCTTCTTACCCTGGACGTGAGAAGCCTGTGAGGAGACAGCACAGCTTGTGCCACATTGCCACATTGCACCCTAAGCTCTTGGCCTGTGAACTGTAAGGGGATCCAATGATCAGTCTGGGTGGTAATCGCTCCTGCTTTATCCTTCTTGGATCTGGATTGCAGTCTGGGGTGGAGGTCTTAGGGTGTGGGACCAGCTTGCCAGAGTGTGTGGAGGCTTCAGAGAGGCCACCCAACTAATACCTCAGGCAGTTGAGAAAACCCCAATGTTTGGGGCAGAAGTTCCCCTGGCTGGTGGCAAAGTCTTACTGTGCCAACAAGCCCAAAAGTCAAGTAATTTAGTGGCAACATGCCTAGGCAAAGGAAACAAAATAAACAGAAAATTCGACATTAGACTCCTATTTTGGGGGCAAAGCGGATCAAAGCATGGAACAACAGAAGGACTGTGAGGTCAGAAATACTGCACCAAAAGCCCCAAATGAAAATATGAGTGGGTTACAGGCCATAGAGGATCTTCAGAAGCAGATAAGAGAAGTGGGGGGAAAATTGGGAAGAGAAATTATAAAGATGAAAGAAAAAATATGGAATGAGAGTCAACAGTCTGAATGAGGAAAATAACACCTTAAAAACAGACTAACTCAAATGGAAAGGAGGCCCAAAAAGGCAATGAGGAGAAGAATGCCTTAAAAAGTCGAATTTGCTAGATGGAAAAAAAATCTCAAAAGCTCACTGAGGAGAATCATTCCTTCAGAAGTAGACTGGAGCAAATGGAAGCTAGAGACTTTATGAGAAATCAAGATGGCATTAAGCAGATCTAAACAAATGAAAGAATAGAAGGCAATGTGAAATATCTCATGGGAAAAACCACTGACCTAGAAAATAGATCCAGGAGAGACAATTTAAAAATTATTGGACTACCTGAAAACCATGATCAAAGAAAGAATCTAGAAATCATCCTTCAAGAAATTCTCAAGGAAAATTGCCCTGATGTTTTAGAACCAGGGGACAAAATACAGGTTAAAGGAATATACCAATAACCTCCTGAAAAATATCCCAAAAAGAAAACTCCCAGGAATATTGTAGCCAGGTTCCTGAATTCCCAGATCAAGGAGAGAATATTATAAGCAGCAAGGAAGAAACAATTTCAATATTGTGGAAACAAAATTAGGATAACACAGGATCTGGCATCTTCTATACTGAGGAATTGAAGGGCATGGAATATTATATTCCTGAGGGCAAATGAGCTGGCATTAAAACCAAGAATCAGGGGTGGAGCCAAGATGGGGGAGTAGAAACAGCAAATCCATGGCACTCTTACACACCACTTCCAAATTATGTAAAAGGGGACTCTGAACAACCTCTGGAGCTCCAGCACCCACAGAACAACACAGAGAAGCTAACCTTCCACTGAGGACAGCATGGCAGCCGAGGAGGGAGCGGCCAGTGCAGTGCTCTGGGAGCAGAGCCCAGGACCTTGTCAGTCAGAGGTTTTAGCCCCAGGGCAGCCAGACCAGCAGCCAGCTGGAGGGACCATAGAACACCAGCAGCTGTGGCAACTCCAGAATTACCAACACATAGATGCCTAGAACAAAGTGAGAGGTTAGTGCCTTATGGACTTTGGGACCTGTATTTGGGGAACGCATCAGCTTCTTCCCTTGGGGGAGAGAAGCCACTGAAGAGGTATGGTACAGCTGCCATTTTGCAGCTTCAGTTGCAGCTTCAGCTCCTGGCCTGTGGACTCTAGGGGGATCCAGTGATCTGTCTGGGGGGGGGGGTAATCGCTATTACTTTAACCCCCCTGGATCTGGATTTTGGTCTGGGGTGGAGGTCTTGGGGTATGTGTTTAGCTTGCCAGAGTGTGTGGCAGCTTCAGGGGGGGCACCCAACGAATACCTCCTGCAGTTGAGAAGACCCCAATGTGTGGGATAGAAGCTCCCCTGGCTGGTGGAAAAGTCCTACTGTGGCAACAAGCCCAAAAGTCAAGTAATTGAGTGGCAACATGCCTAGGCAAAGGAAACAAAATAAACAGAAAATTTCAACATTAGACTCATATTTTGGGACAAAGAAGATATAAGCATAGAAGAGTGCAGGGACTGTGAGGTCAGAAATCCTGCACTAAAAGCTTCAAATGAAAATACGAGCAGGTTACAGGCCATAGAGGACCTTAAGAAGGATTTTAAAAACCAAATAAGAGAAGTAGAGGAAAATGTGGGAAGAGAAATGAGAAGGATGCAGGAAAAGTATGAAATGCATGTCGATAGCCTGACTAATGAAAATAACACCTGAAAAAATAGACTAACTCAAATGGCAAAAGAGGCCCAAATGGCAATGAGGAGAAGAATGCATTAAAAAGTCGACTTTGCCAGATTGAAAAAGAATCTCAAAAGCTCATTGAGGAGAATCATTCCTTCAGAATTGGACTTGAGAAAATAGATGCTAGTGACTTTATGAGAAATCAAGATGCTGTTAAACAGATCCAAGCAATTGAAAAAATAGAAGGCAAAGTGAAATATTTCATGGGAAAAGCCACTGACCTGGAAAATAGATCCAGGAGAGATAATTTAAAAATCACTGTACTACTTGAAAGTCATGATCAAAGAAAGAACCTAGAAATAATCCTTCAAGAAATTCTTAAAGAAAATTGTCCTGGGGCGGAGCCAAGATGGCAGAGTAGAAACAGCACTTCCATGGTGCACTGCCCCACACCACTTCCAAACAATGTAAAAGGTGGACTATGAACAACTTCTGGAGCCCCAGCACCCACAGAACGACATGGAGAAGCTAAAGTCCTGCTGAGGACAGCCCAGCAGCCCTGCAGGGAGCAGCAGGCACAGCACAACACAATGCCCTGGGAGCCGAGCCCAGGCCTCTGTGAGCCGCGTCTTAACCTCAGGGCAACCTGGACAGCAGCCAGCTGGAGGGACCCCAGAACATCAGCAGCTGTGGTGAATCCAGAATTATCAGTACATATATGCCTAGGACAAAGTGAGAGGTCAGTCCCCTATGGACTCTGGGACCAGTATTTGGGGAAGGCATTGGCTTCCTTCCCTGGGAGCAAAACACGTCACAGAGGCCATTTTGCAGCTTCAGTGGCAGCTCCAGCTCCTGGTCTGTGAACTGTAGGGAGATCCAGCAACCAGTCTGCATATTAATCACTCTTGCTTTAACCTGCTTGGATCTGGATTGTGGTCTTGGGGGGAGGTCTGGGGTGGGTATCCAACATGCCAGAGCAGGTGGAAGCTTTACAGAGGCCACCCAACCTCCAGAAGTTGTAAAGACCCCAACGTTTGGGATGGAACCTCTCCTGTGTGGTGGCCGGGTCCTACTGTGGCAACAAGCCCCAAAATCAAGTAATTAAGTGGCAACATGCCTCGGCAAAAGAAACAAAATTAAAAGAAAAATGCAACTTTAGACTCCTATTTTGGGGGCAAAGAGGATCAAAGCATGGAACAACAGGAAGGCTGTGAGGTCAGAAATCCTGCACCAAAAGCCCCAAATGAAAATACAAGCTGGCTACAGGCCATAGAGGCCCTTAAGAAGCAGCTAAGAGAAGTGGGGGAAAAATTGGGAAGAGAAATGAGAAAGATGCAAGAAAAGTATGAAATGACAGTCAACAGCCTGACTGAGGAAAATAACACCTTAAAAATAGACTAACTCAAATGGCAAAAGAGGCTCAGAAAGGCAATGAAGAGAAGAATGCCTTAAAAAGCCAAATTTGCCAGATTGAAAAAGAATCTCAAAAGCTCACTGAGGAGATTCATTCCTGCAGAGTTAGACTGGAACAAATGGAAGCTAGTGACTTTATGAGAAATCAAGCTTCCATTAAGCAGATCCAAACAAATGAAAGAATAGAAGGCAATGTGAAATATCTCATGGGAAAAACCACTGACCTGGAAAATAGATCCAGGAGAGATAATTTAAAAATTATTGAGCTACCTGAAAGCCATGATCAAAGAAAGAACCTAGAAATCATCCTTCAAGAAATTCTCTAGGAAAATTGCCCTGATGTTTTAGGCCCAAAGGGGGAAATAGAAGTTCAAAGAATTCACCAATTGGCTCCTGAAAAAGATCCCAAAATGAAAACTCCTAGGAATGTTATAGCCAGGTTCTAGAACTCCTAAATCAAGGAGACAATACTACAAGCAGCCAGGATGAAACAATTTCAGTACTGTGGAAACATAATCAGAATAGCACAGGACCTGGCAGCTTCTACACTGAGTGATCAAAGGGCATGGAATATGATATTCCAGAGGGCAAAAGAGCTTGGATTAAATCAAGAATCACCTACCCAGGGGCGGCTAGGTGGTGCAGTGAGTAGAGCGTTGGCCCTGGAGTCAGAAGGACCTGAGTTCAGACCCAACCTCAAACACTTAATGCACACACAACCAAAAACTTAGCCGTGTGACCTTGGGCAAGTTACTTAATCCCAATTGCCCTCCGAAAAACAAAAAAAAAAGAATCACCTACCCAGCAAAACTGAGTATCTTGTTTCATGGGGAAATATGGCCATTTGGTGGAATAGAGGACTTTCAAGCATTCTTGAGGAAAAAAACCAGAGTTGAATAGATAATTTGACATCCAGACACAAGAAGCAAGAGATGCCTGAGAAGGTAATCAGGGAAAAGAAATCAAAAGGAACTTATCAAATCTGAGAGAGGGGAGAGAACAGATTTGATGAGGGGATATCCTGTAGAAATGTTATTCTCGGGTGGTGGGTAAGGGAAAAATGGGGAAAAAATTGTAACTCAAAATCTGGTGGAAATGAATCATGTAAACCCAGCAGTTAATAAAGCATTTGAAAAATACCACACACACACACACACACACACACACACACACACACACACACACACACACGAAACCACAGGAATAAATGGAGTTTTCCTTAAAAAAAAAAAAAAGACTTTTCACCTTTATCTAAAGCCTTAGAACTCTGTTGCCTAAGAAAGCAACCTAAGTATACATATGTAAAGTAATTATAGTATCAGATATTCCCATGGGGCAGGTAGGTGGCACAGTGAGTAAGAGCACTGGCTCTAGAGTTGGGACGACCTGGGATCAGATCTGGCCTCAGAAAATCAGCACCCACACATAAATAATGTCTGACCGTATAACCTTGAGCAAATTATTTAACACCAATTGCTTTAAAAAAAAAGTTCCCATAATTTCTTTGAAAGCAGTTTAAACACATTGCACTTAATGTTATGGTCTAGCCCAGGGGTTATTAACCTTGTTTGTCTTATATTCCTTTCATATTCACATGAAACCTATGGAATCCTGCTCAGAACAATTTAAAAATGTATTTAGAAATACACAGCATAAAAAAGTAAGCCAATTATATTTTAATATAGTTATCAAACTATATTTAAAAGATAAGTTCAAGGAACCTAGGTTTAAAACCTTTCTTCTAACCACTTTGTAAAATAATTGTAGAGTCAAGAATGAGAAAGACAGTAAGAGAGAAACAGAGAAAGAGAGAGAGACAGAGATTGAGAGACAGAGAGTCATGCAAGTACATACATACATACATACATATATACATACACACACATGCATACACATACAGAAAACTAAATATATAAATATATATATATATATATATATATATATATATATATCCCATAAAGATCCTATCCATACCCCATACATTATTGTGTGTGTGTGTGTGTGTGTGTAAAATATGAACTAAACTTGTGAATTTCTCTTGTGACTGAGGAAATTCTCTCTGCTAATCTGCTAATGATAGAGGTCAACACTCTCTCTCCAATTATAGCTTTAGAATATTGCTTAAAGCATTGAGGTGCTATATGACTTGATCCAGGTAGTGTCAGAGATAGGACTTGAAACCAAGTGTTTGTAGTGCCAATGCAATATTTACAGCACTGACCGTGACTATAAATATTACCATATAGTGCTCAATCACAAAATATAAAAAGATTCTCCATATAGATGACAGAACTGAAACATTTAGAATGTTTAGACACCAGAAAACCAAATCCCAACCCCAGGAAACCGAATCTTCAAAGCAACATAAAAGTTAACAAACCACAATGTAACAGAGAGCCATGCCATCCTTTAGCCTTCCCACAAACCAATATAAGATCAATATTTACTCACAAACCTCTATCTCCTTGCCTGAACTCCTCTCTCTCCCACTTTCTCTCTATCTCTGACTCCCAACTTCCTGTGGCTCTGATCTATCCTTCAGTAAAGTCCTCCTACCACATGCTCCAGGTGATTACATATATATTACATATATCTACTATGGTAATATTTTGCATACCTACATATATACAGCATACACTGAGTTGCTTATCTTCCTTTTAAAATCAAATTTAAAAAAATATATAAATACTATGATTAATACTATTTTGCATATAATTGGGTGATAAGATGTGCAGGCATTGGGGCACGGGTATTCACCTTGCCCTAATGGAAAAGTCCAGTGGGGTATGGGAGAAAAGATGTGAGAGAGCAGAGCAGATGAGGGGATATCCTGTATGACTGTTATTCTGGGGTGGTGGGTAGGGGAAAAATGGGGGAAAATTGTAACTCAAAATCTGACAAAAATGAATGATGTAAACCAGAAGTTAATAAAGCATTTGAAAAAAAATTGAAAAAAAATTAAAAAAATTAAAAACTTAATCTTATTCAAGTAGTGGACCAATAACATGACAAAGAAGGCAACTTTGAAAATGTAATTTATTGACGGTATAATTAATTATAAGATGAAAAATCCATTATACAAAATGTTTGTTTGTAATATATTAAACTCCCAGAGCATTATAAGGACGGTATAAGAATTTTTAGAATGTTAACAAGTGATCATTACATATTAGGTTGGTATCAAGTTATTAAATTTTGAAAAATAAAATTTGGGAATATTATTTGCCTTCAGCATAATCACACTCTAATTAGGAGAATATTTTTAGAAATTGTTTAATGTCTACAATTACATTTGCAGCCTAGGTTGTGACATCAGCACAATGGTGAATTGAAATTAGAACAACAGTATTTAAAAGTAGAAATGAGTTGCAACTTCTTTTCCTGCCTATGCTGGGGTGGGCGTTGGGAGGGAGGTGGGGTGTGAAATGACTCTGTATTTAGCCTTTATCTGAACTAAAATCAGAAGCCTGGCATTCCCTTCAACAATTTTAATTCATTTTTCTCCTTCTGCACACTTTAATATATTTGCTTCTAAATAATCCCAATAGTTGATTAGGACTTCGTGAAGAGTAGCTATATTGTTAGGGAGGTTATTCATTTCACTTGATTCTTGTGATATTTACATTGTTTCTTGTTTTTTTTTTTTTCTTAGAGAAATGAAAAGGCTTAAGAGGGTGTATTTATACACTTAAATATGGCAAAAATTAAGTATCTAGTGAAATATCAAATATGATACCAAGAATAAGTTTTACTTTTCTTCTCATTACCTCTGGTTTCATGGGAAAGTTGCCAATATTGTTGAGTATCCTTTAAAACGTTCCTAATTAGACATTCATTAAAAAAAAAACCTCACTCTATCCAGGCAGTAGTGAAAAGAAGATTAATCCTGAAAAAATTATACTACATATATTTTAGTGTTCTCCAGAGCCCAATATTAGTTATGCTCTTCTAATTATATATAAGTACCTCAGATAACTCATACAAACTATAGGAAATTCAGATTATTTTTTAAATCATGATTTTCTATTCTTAAACCAATTAATAACCTATTGTTATTCCCCCAGTATATGTCAATCCTTTCCTTCATTTCTTAAAATGGACTGTCTTCTATGTTTGGAATTCATTTCCTCCTCGTGTACCTATAAGAATCCTTAGAATTCTTCAAGACACAGAGCAAGTGTGACCTATGCTGAAGTCTCTTCTCATCTCTTCAGTTGTTCTCTCTTTCTTTCAAAAATATTTTTTTATTTTCATTTATATTTAATTTATATTCATTTTATATTTCCTTGTTTGGGTATATGATATACCGTTTTAGTAAAGTGTAGCTCTTTGAGGAAAGTGTTTTTTTTGGTCTTATAATCTCTGGCATCCAGCACAGTTCCTGGCTTCTGATAGGTACACCCAGTTATGTGATAATACTTGTTTTGAAAATGAGAATTTATTCTAATTCCACTGATATATTACAGAATGATTTGAACATAAATCCAATTTTATATTTGCTTATTTGTGATTTTATCCATAAGAAACATGGAAAGAACACAGATAATTAGTCCACTTCACAAAATCCCAGAGACTGCAACTCTTCCCATGTCCATTTCTACCAGCAAACCAGATATTTTTCAAAGTGCCATGTTTTTTCTATATCTTATGATGCAGTACAAACTTGTTCTGAAAAAGTTTGGTCAGGTCCTAAAACCTTTCCTACTCCTCATGGTGTTTAATTCTACACTCTGTAATGGTAATGGAATTTGAACCCCACAACAGGATGGACTTGTTGATGTAACGAGAGGGGGCTGAACTGGGAGAAGCTGGTGCTGTGGATAGAGAGAGAGGCCTAAGCGAGAGAGGCCAGAAGAACTTCTGGGAGTAAGCATCTGGAGGCTGCTGCTACTGCTGGATAGAGAGAAATGAGAACTGAGGACTGACCTGGGAGGAAGCATGACTGTGGTCTGTCTGTTTTGATATTACTCTGTCAGATTCCTCTGCTGATGGAGGACGTTGCTATTATTGCAGAAGTCCCGGGACCTTGCTGTTGGTTCAAAATCCCTGAAAGAGGATTTTCTTGTTGTATGTTTACAGAAATTCTGGAGGAGCATCTTGTTGATGTTTTCAGGGGTCCCAGGACTGTACTGATTGATTTCTGCTAATTCCTCAGATGTTGTTGGGTCTAGGTTGACTTCACAGGCAGAGAATGAATTGAAGAGGACACTGGCAATGTGTATCTATGTTGTGTCTTTGTTAAGCCTTGTCTTCCCTGCTGAGAACTTGCCTTGGGTCAAGATGAAGAAAAGACCTCTCCTTGTGTATTGAATGCTGTGATGATATTGTAACCTAGTTGTGACTCAGGGGTGGATGGCCTTTGTGTTTTGTGACTGACCAAATAAATGTATTTTGTTTATTACTAGAAATTAATCTCCAATTTGGACTACCCAGAGGTGGAGTGGTTTAAATTTTGTACTTTGTGATTGAACTTAGTATTAAGGCTTTGTGATTGACCAAATGAATGTACTAGCCAGGGGTGGAGTACTTTGACTTTTATACTTTGTGATTGAACTGAGAATTTACTAAATGCCTTAGTTCCTCTGTATTTTGATTTTTCTCTTTTCTGTGAATGTTGTCCTTTAATCTTTTACTGAATAAGTAGAAAGTTATTATGCTCGTAATCTGAAACCTGAAGTTGCTTGTGCTTGGAATTATATTATGGCATAGTCAGCAGGATTACAAAGCATGGTGCCTCTGAAGAGTTGTGTTATTTGGCCAGATGAGACTCTGGGCAGCCATTGAGCCCTCTGGCTTGGAAAACCCAAATGTTGGTGCTTCCCTCTCTGGTAACTGACTAGTTATGGATGTAATGATCAGATAGCTGGAAGCCCTGTCTGCTGGTCTATTTCTCTATTTTTTTTTTGTCTGCTTGTAACTTCTGTTTGTATTCTCTGAAGTTCAGGGTGCTGGCTTTTTCCCATGAATTAGGTAAATGATATATGTTTGATTAAAGTAAGATTGTTAACCATTTTAGTTGCTTCCTTTTAGAAAGGAAGGCAGATCTAAGAACCTGTGCTAGCAGCCATCCTGGGTATGCCAGGGTGCTTGCTGCTGTACCCTCCCAACCTTTGAACTTTGCCATCCTGTATGAATCATAATATTGGCCAAGCAGCAGCCCAAGGCCGAGGACATTGCCACTATTTTTGTTTCTTTGTTTTAATACTTATGAATTTCTTTACCATTTAGCACAATAGAAAACATTGGTACTGTTTTATAAGACCCTTCTTTTTTTATGTGTCACTGATTTTTTTGGTTTTTCTGCCCTTAGCCACTTTATCCCTATAATCCTGCTTTGTTGTTGTTGCTACTGCTGGCTTTGCATAGCAAGGTGTTGTGAGTGAAATTCAACAAAGGTAGATTTAGGCACAAAGCGAGATAACATTTTATTAACAAAGGCACTACCTGCAATTGAGTGGATCAATGACTCTCCCTCAGTTAGCTAAAAGATCGTGAGATGAAGACAACTCATTTTTTATAAAGTTTGAACAGAACAGGGTAGAATCGTAAGGACAACATGGCTGGTTATGTAGCTGAGGGGTAAGGAACAATATGATTGATTGGAAGTTGGGAAAATCCCCTCCTTCCCTCCTACAACTAAATGTTTATTATTTGAGTCCACCTGCAAGGCCAAAGATAGTGGCCCAGATTTTTGTGCATCAAAGCAGACATCCTTGAAGGATAGCTTGGTGGTACACCCTCATCTCCTAAAGTTCAGATCATCTATCTGTCACAAAGTGTGGGATATTTAATTTTTATGTCTGTTTCTTCCTCACATAAATACGAATGATAAGGTAATTCTAGTATTCACCCCCACTATCTCATCAGTTTTCTGCAATTACTGAAAGATAATGATGAAAACTCAATAAATACTGCTCTCAAAGTGCTTTGGTGTTGAAGCAGTGTCTTTAATAGTGGGAGCAGGGAAGGATAGCTTTGATGTTATACCCATCAGGTACAGTTGGAGAACCCATTTCTGCCTTAGGATGAACATGGATGTTAAGAATACTACCTTACAACCAAAATCATCAACTAGATTGTTTTGTTTGTTTGCTTTTCCAATTCAGATGATAATGTCTTGTATTTATCTTTGCCTCTAGTCATGGGAACAGCAAAAACTGAGTCAAATCCAAATACATACATACATACACACACACATATTTCAAATATATAATAGCTTTTGGTAAAACATTTTTAAAATAAGTATTGGTATGAAATCTGTTTCTAGCTTCTGCTAATAACTATTGTCACTGTCATTTATCTCAACATAATGTTATCTGGTTCCCATAGGTTAGCTAATTACCTATAATCATTAACCTTTAAGAGCAAGAGAGCAAGGGAATTATGGTAATCAGTGCTAAACTTGGTGTGTGCCACCTTCTGTAATATGTATGCCTGTCAGACAAAGAATTCTCTCACCTTGGTTGAATTTTTGACATTGAATTTCATTGTCATTTTCTCTTCCTATGTGTAAAGGAGAGAAGGGGTGACCCCATATGAATTAGCTTATTTAAATGAAACTGGAATGGTTTTATTCAGGAAGACTAAGAGAAATATTTTCCCCCCAAGAAGCAGGAAATTGTTTGTATATTTTCAATGGAAGAAAGTTTGTTTATTTTTTTAAATGATAATAAATAGTTCAATAAAGCTGATGTCCTTACAACAGCGCCCCCGTTTTCTGTCTTGTCTTTTGCACCAATCATCCATACCTGAAGTAGAGTTCATCCTTACATTTGCCTCTCAGAATATCTGTTTTCCTCCAAGACTCAGCTGAAGAGAGAGAAGGATAAATTGAAAAATGTAGGTCACATAAAAATAAAATATATCAATAAAGTTATTTTTAAAAGATAACTCAAGTTCCACCTTTTATATATGAAACTTCCCCTAGTTGCCAGTGCCTTTCCCATAATCAATGTATATCCAGTTTGCTTGTGAAGCATTTTGTAAACTTTAAAGCACCATATAAATGCTATTTTATTTCTGTTAATAATGTTTTGTATATTGCATAATGTATGTATGTATGTATTATGTATGTATGTATATGTGTGTATGTGTGTGGTGTCTCCTAGAATAGAATGTAGGTTCCTTAAATTCAGGAACTATTTTATTTCATTGTTTGTATCCTGAGGGTCTGACAAATAATAATACCTTAATAAATGCTTATTAATAGATTTTTGTCTAATATATTTTGGAAGATATCTATGGTTTCTTCATAAGTTAGGAAGAGATGAATGGGAGAAAACCAGAGAAGAATGATATAGGAAGTGTTTTTTTTTTTTCTCAGATTCAAATTCTAGAATATTGCAAGAAATTCTCTTCACCTTCCTATTCATAGATTAAATAACATATATATTAACCTCACCAAATTCCAGGCCATTTTACCTGTTGACATTCAGTATCCAGTGGTCAAGCATCCTAATTAATTCTCCATTCATAGCTTTGGGTCATTTGTATTAAGAGAAAAATAATAGGATAACTTAAAATCCCCTCCTTTCCCAAGGGAATCCTGAGATAAACTCCCTAGACATACTGCTAAAAGGCTTCAACATTTCTTACATTGATAGTAAGAGGCTGCACCTGTACTCACTTAAAGGGAGACAGGCACGCCATCTGTGCAGAAGGCTAATATGTTTGTGACAGTCTCCCTGTTGATCTTATGCCAGTGTGGGATTCAGCAGAGCCTAGTCTGGGATTGACTCAGGAGATAAAAATGTTGTTCCTTTGTGTTTCACCTAATTGGCAATAATGGAGCTGGATATTAATACTGCCTTACCATATGACTTTCTTTTCCTTCTACTCACTTTTTAGACTCACAGTGAAGATATCTTATGTTAAATATTTTGATATGAGAAATTTTGGGGGAATAGACACATGCTACATATTGATTCCAGACTTTCAACTTTCAGTTCTGCATTTTCCTGTCTATCAGACCTTCAGGAGTTATGCATGTATCAAAAATAGACTTTATTTCTTTTGATTCGTTGTTATTCCTTGTCAATACACAGGTTTCCTTCTTAAGGGAAAAAAGGGAAATTTAGTTTAATTTTGCTTTTTTGGTGCAGGTTGATATTGAGTGGTGATGGAAAAAGGAGTATAGGAGGATCTTTTAAAATAACTAATTTGGATATTGAAGGGAAAGTGGAGGGGGTGGAAATAATGTTCTGTGCAGATAGAGTTGCAGCAGGAGGAAAACTGAACCATTTCCCAGGGTTCACCAGGGTAGTCTTTGACAGTGGTTAGAAATTCATGAAGTTATCCTGCTGCCCTGGAAAATTTTCTCTATTTGGGGATTTAAAATAGTAACTCTACTCTTATCAGTCCTCGTTATTCAGATCAGTTCCATTAAATTCTATTATAATGTATTAAAAGCTTGCTACATTTAAAGGAGGAAGGCGGTACAATGGATAGAGAAATTGGCTTGGAGTTAAGAGGACTCAGTTTAAATCTAGCCTCAGACTCTTTTTTTTTGGAGGGCAATTGGGGTTAAGTAACTTGCCCAAGGTCACACGGCTAGGTTTTTTTTTTTTGTTTTGCGTGTGAATTAAGTGTCTGAGGCCACCGGATCTGAACTCAGGTCCTTCTGACTCCAGGGCCGACGCTCTACTAACTGCACCACCTAGCCGCCCCAAGCCTCAGACTCTTACTAGTTGTATTTCCCTGGCCAAGTCATTTCAACTCTGTTTGCTTCAGCTTCCCCAACTATAAAATGGTGATGACAATATATCCTACCTTCCAGGACTGCCATGAGGATTAAATGAGAGAACTATAAAGCTTTGGAATGGTGCTTGACACATAGAAAGTGGCATACAAATATTACCCATTATTATTATTCTAGAATATGCACTAGGTTCTAGAGTGGAAATTCTTTACTTGGGATACATGATTTTTAACATATATTCTAATAGCTATATTTCAAAATAATTGGTTTACTTTATGATACTAAGTATTTTGTCTTATTCATTTAAAGACATTCTAAGAAGGAGTCTATGATATACAATATACAAAACAAAAACAAAAGTTCAAGGAGCTTACATGCCACTGGAGACTTGGGGGTTAGAAAAGTAAGAAATAAAAACAAAACAAAACAAAACAAATCAGTCCCTGTCCTCAAGAAAGTCATATACTAGTTAAGACAGGTAGGTTAATATAAAGTGATTTGAGGAGGCAGAGCACTATACAATTAATGAAATCAAGGAAATCTTTCATAGAAAGTGGCCTATGTGAACTTTGATGGAAGCTTGAATTTAAATTAATCTCTCAGTTCCTATTTCACAAGAACAAGCACAGAAAAGCAAAAAAGTAAAGCAAGCATCACAGACATAGAAAAAGAAATGAAAATAAACATCTAATTCAACTCTGTTATTTAAAAAATGAGGAAACTGGGGTTCAGAGAGGTTAAAACTTGCCCAAAGCAATATAGGCAGTAATTAGGAAAACAAAATATTGATTCATGGTCCTCTGATTCTCAATCTTCATTAAATTGCTCCATATTCTTTCCCAAAGAGGCCAGACTGGTGGAAGCAAAATATAAAAGGCTTCTGACTCCAGATCCAGAGTTTCTTCATACCTAAACATACTGCCTTTCAAAATGATTAATACATATAAATCATTTTGGTATTAACTATCTTAAATAATTGGGAATAATTGCCCATTGATCCTGAAGGGACAAACTAGAAAAATGCCAAACCTGTTCAGTAGCTCAGTTTGGACTAAGATCTTTTTAGCATTAGATATACTCCTCCAAACAGAAAAGGAAAACAAACAAACAAAAAACAAAGCAACAACTTATATATCGAACCACTGAACCAAACATATTCTCTTTCTTTCTGTCTCTCTTTCTCAACTATCATCTCACAGACTTTATACAAAACATTATTGTAAAATAAAATAATTTCTTCCACTAAGTTGTCAGATGACCTTAGACAAATCACCTTATTTCTTTGGATCTCAAATTACTCATCTGTAAAATAAAGAATTTGGACTGGATCCTTAGAACTGTAGCATTCCCTACAACTCTAATATTTTAGACTTCTGTCAGCCAGTCACTGCTTTTTGCTAATGAGGGTTAGGTAAAGAAACACAGCAAATTGGTAGAAAGAAAAAAAAAACATGGAGAGCAGACAAGTTAAGTGACTTGCCTACTTTCACATTGCTAATGAGTAATGTAAAGGTTCTTTCTGACTTCTGTATGCTCTCAAAAGTTAAAATAAGAAGCAAAATCTCCTTTTTACACACAAATTTAAAGGGTCTCTATACTCTGAGTTAAAAATACAATCTATCAGGATTTTTCAGACCTCAAGGCAAGTGAAAAAGGAATTTCCATATTTCAAAACTTTTAATTGTACAATTGAGAATCATCCACTGAGTATTCCATTGGAAGTGATTAATCTGCATTGCAATCATGTACTATAAAGCAAATAACAAGAGAAATATCTAATATAATTCTATAATTGCCTTTTAAGCAAGAAATAGAGTCAATTAACATCATAGGTTCATGGACTGATATCAGCATTTTGAAGTACCTATCTGTGTGGAAGATATTTCAATAATGAAATGTGTACAATCTCATTATGGATATTTATAATTTATTTTCATGATACGGAGGACTAACTTTGATGCTCAAATTAAATTTTATCCTCATTCAAATAACTCTATTCTCCTCTTAGAAACACTGAATTACAAAAATAAAGTACTCAGTTATTATTATTTTTACATTTGAATTTTGTCGATAATTTTTTGTGGAAAATGTCTTTCCTCTTATTATATAAATATTTATATAATAACCTGAACATTGCCCCTTAGCCTACAGTGCCTAAAATATTCATTATTTGTTCTTTTATAGCAAAAATATTGCCAGATTCCATTCTATCTAGCTCTAGATGATTAAATGGTAGCTGGAGTTGCAGATTGGAGGTCTGGTGAGAAGTTAGAGCTGGACAAGTAGATATAGTAAACATCAGAAACAGAGATGATAACTACATTTAATGGAATTTATGAGAGACAAAATGAAATAGTACATATGGAAAATATAAGAGGGTCCTGAGGAAAGCTTGGGGGGATATCCATGTCTAGAAGGCATGATCTAGATTAAGATCTAGCAATGGAGACTGAGAAGGAACAGTAGGAAAAGTGGAAGTGGTAGTAGCAGCGGTTGGTAGTAGTAGTGTTGTAGTAGTAGCAGCAGCAGCAATAGTAGTAGTCATAGTAGCAATGATTATGATAGATACAATTTATATATAATGCTACTATTATTATTCCCATATTACTGATGAGGAAACTGAGGCATTTGGAATCTAAGAGTCTTGCCAAAGAGGAGAACCAGGACAGTGCATTGTCACAAAAACCTAGAGAGAAGAAAGTGATAGTGTCAAAGGTGAAACAGGTGTCAAGAACGATGATGTTGGAGAAAAGGCTATTAAATATCATGATTAAGACATTATTGCTAACATTGGAAAATAATTATAGCTGAATGATTTTACCAGAAACTAGGTTGCAGATAATTAAGAAATAAAGAGAAAATAAAACTGAGGAATCTATTGTAAGATTATCTTCAATTTTGTTCAGTCACAAAAAGGGAGAAGAAAGAGGATGATGGGTAGCTTGGGGGAGTGGACAGGGAGAGGTTGAGTGGGAAGGGAGAGTTTGAAAATTAGTAAGAGAGTGGGGGCAATAGAAGTGACAATCTGATAAAGATGGGAAGGAATGGGATCAGTTGTGTATGTAGAGGGGTTAACCTTGTCAAGGAGACATGTCATCTCTTTATGTGAGGCAGAAGTGGAAGAAGACAGAGTGATGGAATGCATCTGAGGGATGTGTGAGGGAGGAGGGAGAAGGGATAGGCGAGAGCTGTCTGCTAATGGCCAATCTTTTCAGTGAAAAATGAGGCAAGGTTTTCAGCTGAGAGTATGGGGGTAGGGTAACCATGGGAAATATAAGGAAGGAAGGAATGTTTAGGAAAAGTTGCTGAGTTGATTGGGGTAGTGAATTGGTTAGAAAACTTTATAAGGATTGGCTTGCCACAATGAGAATCAGTTGAACTTCTCTATCAGAGATTTATAATGGGCCCTGTCAGCATATTTTGGCAGTATGTTTTTCCTTGCTTAATTCAGAAACACAGATAATAGGATCCATGGCAGCAAATAGTGGGAGTAATCCAAAATTGAGTTTTGCAGGGTAAGATCTTTGACAGGATAAGGAGACAGAAGAATTGATAGAAGAGGAAAAGGTAGAGTTCCATTGGTTCCCCAGGGGTCAAGGTAGGCATGGTAGGATATTATAGCTATTGTGTGGATGGTGGCCTTCCTATGTACTGAGGGTGGAGAAATTGGGCACCAGAGAAAGGAAAAAGAACAGGATTAAGGGTTACAAGGCAGAGGGAGAGGTGGAATGAAAACAGATTGTGAACAGATAAGAGGGAATTTCTGAGTTTATGAATATGTTACCAGGAATACTTAGAGTAATAGAAAAACCATGGATATTGTATCTGTGCATACCTGAGGTGGGTTACAAGAATGGGTCATGAGAAGTCAATGAGGAATGGAATGGTTAAGGTTTCTGAGAATCAAAATGTATTTTGAAGTCCTCTCAGAGCAGGATTTGAGGAGGACAGAAAGGCTGTGAGTCATGTACTGAACTCATTAAGGAAAGAAAGGGAGTGTCTTTGAGGTCAGTAGATAATAGTTACCAGTACTTTCATAGGGTGGTAAATATGGTCTGTATGATCCTCAAAGGAAGATTCCTAAGTGGTTGTAGCGGCAAGCACCCCAACATCCCCAGGGTAGCTGCCAAGCCAGGTTCTTAGATCTGCTTTTCTAAAGGAAAGCAACTCAAAACGGGTTAACAAGCTTACTTTAATCAATCAAACACATATCATTTACCTAGTTGAGGGGGGAAAAGGTCAGCACCCCAAATTTCAAAGTATACAGACAGAAGTTTCAAAACAGAGAAACAAACAGATCAAGCAGACAGGCTTCCAAACAGTCCAGTCATGACCTCAATAACAAATCACAGTTACCAGAGAGGGAAGCATTAACATCTGGGTTTCCAAAGCTGGGGGCTCTCAATGGCTGCCCAGAGTCTCATCTAGTGAAATCACACAACACTTCTCAAAGTGAGCCCCAAAGCAAAGCCTCACATCGGGGATTATATAACCTTCTTCTGGATCAGAGAATGCAACCAACCTCTTGACCCACTGCCCAATCACACAGCATCAAAGTGTGGGCATTCCTGAAAACCAAGCCTCCTACCACAGGCTCCATGTGACCACATTCAGCCTATTAGGAGGCAGAGTATATTTTCAAATCAAGGAAAGTTCTCAGAGTCTCTTAAGCCAATCAAAGGGCCTAGGGACAGGGAAGATCTTTAAATCTGCATTTCCATTACAGTGGTGAAGGTAGAGAAAGGGAGAATCTGGAAGTGGCAATATAGAATAAGGAGAATCCAACTTGCCCAACTAACCAGTGAGTTTAGAGTTATAAGGGAAAATATTGAAAGATAGCAAGGGAAACTGTGTTATATTGATGTAGCCAAGTTTAAGTGAAGTTTAAGAATATGGAAGAAGTCAGAAAGGAAAGAGAGTTAAAATGAGAGCCAGTTTGTTACCTATGGAGCAGGTACTCCAAAAAGAACAGTGCAGGGGGAGGTAGAATGGTCTCTGGGAAGATGGGGCAGAAGTATTTAGGCAAATACGTAGAAAAAAGTGAGGCTAAGGGGTACCTGTGAATGCCTTACCTTGAGAGCTCTTTCTACTCTCTGAAGTCTTCTTGAAATTTTAGGTATAGCATCTATTCAGTATCAAGGACTATTGACTTTGTAGAGACCACAGCTATCATTTCTCTCCATTGAGAGAGGTCTTGATCCCCAAAGCTTCCATTGTGATTTGGTGAATGGCTTTGTACACTCACTGGCAGGTGCTTCCTCTGAGTTTGGCCATCACCACTGCTTTGGGTGGACTCAGACTGACTGTGAATACTGGGGGAACCTTTGTTGACTCCAGACCTTTTGAAGTCCACCAGGTTGTAACATAGTCAATTGTGCCTCCAGACAGCAATTTATCTAAAATTGACCAAAGAATAAATAGAAAAGAAACAAAGGCATTATATATTTGTAGACACATGGTGACCAGGTGGAAGATGGAGCAGCTGCCCTTCCCTCCCCCACCACCAGGAAGCTTAGAACGTTCCTACTCAATTGAAAGTCACCAGGGAAGGGAGTGAGAGGTTGGTCATTTGAACATTTTGTAAACATAATTTTGGCTCAGCCTTTCCTGCATCATCAGTCCTGTCTCTCAATCTAATTAGAAGGCTTTTCATCATCACATACTACTAATCCTGATTCATTATGGCTGAATACAACTTCTGAAGTTTCAGGTGCTGGATTGGCAGCAGAGAGATATTATCTGTGCATACACCATGGACTGAGCTATGGACTCCCTTATTACACTCCTCCTCTTAAAAATCTGCAGACCTCAGCAAATTGAATGAGATAGATATTTTTACTGTTTCCATTCATATCTGCAATTCTTCAGAAAATTCACCTGGTGTCCCAGAAAGGCTTAAGATCCATCCTTTCAGTTGCTTCCCTATTGTTCAAACAAGAGTCTCAAAACAGTTAAGTTACCCAGATCACACCCTTAAATTCACAGGCAGATATGAAAAATTATCTACTAAATACAAAATGGTATGGATTCAACAAATAACATTTTGTGCAGTTTATCAGAGATATGTAGTACTTAAGAAAGAACTGTGCCAAACATTGTGAAAAAAAGGGTAGGAGGGGAAAATAAAAATTGAATAAAAAACAAATAACTATGAGAAAGGGGAAAAATAGAAAATCCAAAATCTGACATTCTCTTTTACAGAGAAACTCTAATTCCAAACCAGGTGGCTCCCAAAACATTTAGATCCCGCTCTACACTGATAAATCATCTGGGGTCAAAAGGAAATCACCCCTTTATATCTTCAAATCAAAAAGGAAATTGTTCTGGGTAAAAATTCTTCCATAATTTCCATTAGCCAAAGGCAATACAACTAGAGGTCTAAAGAAATCTCTCCAGATTTCTGTTTACTCAGTGTAAATCATTTGAATTCCATACAAAATTCTTCTGGGCCCCTAAAGGGCAACTGAAATATCTCCAATGGATCTTTCCAAGGCAAAATACATTCTAATGAACTTCCAAAGCCACTCCATATTTGGATCATCATATTCAGTTAAAAAAAATAAGATCAGGTAAGCCTCGGCTACATGTGGTTATTACAACTACAAATAATTATTAAGCACCTGGTGTTGCCTGAAATAAGCCTCTCAAAACACATACTTGGTCTTCCATCTCAATGTTTAGCATTCCTTGAAGAGTTGCTTTAGTGACTAAGGTAGTTTTTTTCTTCCTAATGCTTGAAGACAATGCCTTACTTAGCAAAGGGACAGTATGGTATAGGCAAAACAATACTGAATTTAAAAACCACAAAACTTGAGTTCAAATCCCTGTTTTGCAACTCTGACTTTGGGGAACCAACAGCAAACCTTATCACCTCAGTTCCTTCATCTAAAAAATTGAGAGCATTTGGGCAATGACTAGAGCACTGGTCATTTGTACAATGACTAGAGCACTGGCCCTGGAGTCAGGAGGATCTGAGTTCACATTTGACCTCAGACACTTAACACTTACTAGTTGTGTGACCTTAGGCAAGTCATTTAACCCCAATTGCCCTGCCTCCCCCCCAAAAGGCCAAAAGAAATGAGGGCATTGAATTAAGTTGTCTCTATGTTTTCTTGGGATCCTAAATTTAGGATTTGGTATCTTTGATGTGAACTCATAATTCATTCTTGTTATATTGTATGTATTTATTTTTCAAACACGTGTTCTATGTTTATTTTAGGTAGCAAAGACAAATTCATTAAAGTCACCAAGTTGATATAACTAAGGGTCACCTATGATAAGTTTATATACCCTGCTATGGGTTGTAAACTCAAATGTCAAAGGTGTTTTCTGTGGCAGTGAAGTACAGAAGAAGGAATGCTGGTCCCATTGAGACAAAAGAAGTGGGTTTATTTTGTAGATTGACATCCTTAGTAGCTAATACCACTGGAACATTTGTAATATGGGAGTTAATCAGTTTGCTCATGTGAATTATGAGAGTGATTTTTTTTTATACAGCCTCACAAGATCTTGATGAGAAAAGTACTATGTACTGGCACACATAGCTGACACTGACTATGAAAGCCAGTTGTTAAATTTTCTATGTGAGCATTAATACCTCAGAATTGGGAAACACTACAAATCAGTTGTTGATTTATTGCTTTGCTGATTGTCTAAACTTAAGAAAATGATGAATAAAATGTAAATAATTCAGATGAAACTGAAAAGGGTGTCCTGTGTACATGCCCCCACTCTTATCCCAGGAACTGGTTGTTAAACACTTATCAGCATACTGGTTTTTAAAAGCTCTATATCACAATGAGTTATTGCTATTTAATCTTCATTCTTTTTCCCGCAGTGTTTTCTGCCCATTGAATTTGAAATAAATATTGTTTATCAATTATTAATTCTCACCAAAGGATTCATTTGGTATTACACAGTAAGTAATAGTATTAAAGGGGAATGAACCAGAAAAGTGAGGAAAATATGGATACAAAAATCTCAAGCTATATACAAGAGAAGAAACAATAAATTATGTTATATGGGTAAAAAGTAGTGTGGGAGACATTTTGTACATACACATGAAGGTAGGTATGGCAATGTTCAGACATTTGATAGTAATGTTTGGGTTGAGCCGATTATGCCAAGAAAAATTACATACAGAAAGGATAATTACTAACAAATAAGAAATAGATGACATAATTTGACCTTCAAACACTCCCTTTCCCCCCAGTCTAATGAGAATTAACTTCTTCTAGAAGAAAATTCAAGTTAGGAAGCAGAGAACAGACACTACTTGTATTTTTTATTTGAACAAAGCTGTGACTTTTTGCAGAGTATGGAAATTTGCAATAGTTTACATTTCACAGAATAATTTAAAGTATGTTCAAAAATTAAAAGAAAAATTGAAACCAACATCTTTTCTTAATTGAAAACTTGAGATCAGAGAAAACAGAGCATTGTTTACTTATGGTTCCTACCTATATCTAGGGAAATAAAACATCAATAAGAAAAAAATTTTAGTAGCCAAGATTGATTTTGGCAAAATATAAAAGATTTTAGATTTCAAGGCTTCGTCTATGAATCTGAATTTTAAAAAAAATTATTCTAAAAAATTAGAAATTTATGAATATAGATTTCCCACTGATGAATACAGATTTCCCACTGTTCTCATTATTTAGGAAATACTGTACCCTGAGAGGACGAACTTATACTCATTGCCCTCTGGAGAGTAAACGGGCTTTAAGGACATGAAATGGTGGTGGTGATAATAAATTGCACATTCATAGAGCCTTTGCCTCTTTCAATATGTTCCCACTGTTATTGGCTCATTTTTTCCACCATGTACCTCTCTGGATAATTCTAAAAGCCTTCTGAGTGAAGAAAGGTAGGCATTTTCGTTCCTTTTTGACTAATAAACTTCCTGTGACTTGTGGAAAAAGAAAAACAAATGATCTTGATTTCCCAATATTTCAGTAGGGTAAATTCAGAAGCCTTCTCTAGCCATTCTTCTGTAATTACACCTTTAGCCATTCCTTTGCTATTACTATTGAAATTAAAAAATAATATATGAAACAAATTGTAAGATGTTTGTTTTTTTTAAGTCAAAGTTTATGCCAAGAAGACAACAATAACAACATAGATGTATTTTTAAGAGGAAAAAGATCATCTTTTGAGTTGTGTTCTATGTCATAAAAGAGATGGGAGCCGAGGGAAGGAAACAAGCATTTATTAAATTCCTATGATGTGCTAATCCCTTTCCTAAGTAATTTATATTATTTCCTTTGATCCTCACTGTAACTCTGGTGCTATTATATTCCCTATTTTATGGTTAAAAAATGTAAGACAGACAGAGATTAAGTGACTTGTCCAAGGTCACACAGGTAGTAAATTTCTAGGGTCAAATTTAAATTCAGGTCTTTGTAACTATAGACCAGAACACCACTGAACTGTCTCATAGATGAATATTGTAGTCTGATAAGGTCTATGAGTCTTATGAGAATAATGTTTTTATTTTATTTTAAAATTTTATGTTTATTTTTAGTTTACAGCATTCATTTCCATAAGATTTTGAGTTACAAATTTTCTCCCCATCTTTCCCCTACCCAGCACCCCAGAAAAACAATCCCATTGAATACCGCCCCCCCCCAATCTGCTCCCTTCTATATCCTCCTCCATTCCCCCTCCAAATTTCCAGTATGGCAAGATGGATCTCCATACCCTAGTGCCTGTAAATATTATTTCCTGGAGCATGTAAAAATATAATAATAATAATAATGATGATGATGATGATGATGATGATAATAATTTTAAACAAACATTTGATGTTAAAACTTTGGATTCCAGATTCTTTCCCTTCTTCCATGATCACCCACCCTTACTAGGAAGATAGGCAATTCAATATAGGTTGTACATGTGTAGTTATGCAAAACATTTCCATGGTAGGTGTTTTGTGAAAGACTGATTTTCTTTCCCTCCATCCTATCTCTTCCCCCACTTGTTCTGTTTTCTACTTTGACCCTGTCCCTTTTCAAAAGTGTTTGCTTCTAACTACCCTCCCCACCTAATCTGCCTTCTCTTTTATTATCCCCCCCTCTCATCCACTTCCATCCTACTTTCCTGTGTAAGATAAGGGTAAGATACCCAATTTAGTGTGTATGTTATTCCAAATTAAGCCAAATTCAATGAGAATAAGGTTGACCCATTCCCTTTTGCCTCCCTGTTCTTCCCCTCCATAGTAACAGTTTTCCCTTGCTTCTTTTAGGGGAGATAATTTACCCTATTCTTTCTCTCCCTATCTCCATTAAATATATTCCTCTCTCACCACTTAACTTTATTTTTAAAAATCATCCCTTCCTATTCAATTGATCCTGTGCCCTCTATGTATACCTGTACACATATATACACACATTCACATATGTATTCATATACATACATGCCCTCCTATATAGACATATATATATATATATATATATATATATATATATATATATGTATACATTTATATTCACTTCAACTGCCCTGATATTGAGAAAAGCTTCATAAGTTACAATTATTGTTTTTACATGAAGGAATATAAATAGTTCAACTTTGATAAGTTCCTTATGATTTCTTTTCTTGTTTACCTTCTCATACTTCTCTTGCTTCCTGTATTTGAATGTCAGATTTTCTATTCAAGTCTTTTTTTTTTTTTCATCAAGAATGATTGAAAGTCCTCTATTTCACTGAATGACCATAATTTCTCCTGAAACATGATACTCAGTTTTTCTGAGCAGGTGATTCTTGGTTTTAATCCCAGCTCCTTTGACCTCTGGAATATCATATTCCAAGCCATCTGATCCCTCAGTGTAGAAGCTGCCAGATCTTGTTTTATACTGATTGTGTTTCTACCTATTCAAATTGTTTTTCTCTTGGCTGCTTGTAATATTTTCTCCTGATCTGGGAATTTTGGAACCTGGCTGAAATATTTTTAGGAGTTTTCTTTTTGGTATCTTTTTCAAGAGTTGATCAGTGAATTCTCTCAATTTCTATTTTGCCCTATGGTTCTAAAATATCAGGAAAATTTTCCTTGAGAATTTCTTGAAGGATGATTTCTAGGTCCTTTTTTTTTTGATGATGGCTTTCAGGTTGTCGAATAATTTTTAAATTATCTCTCCTGGATCTATTTTCCAGGTCAGTGGTTTTTCCATTGAGATAGTTCAAATTGCTTTCTGCTTTTTCATTATTTGGATCTGTTTAATAATATCTTGATTTCTCATAAAGTCATTATCTTCCATTTGATCCAATCTAATTCTGAAGGAATTATTCTCTTCAGTGAGCTTTTGAAATTCTTTTTCCATCTGGCAAATTCTGCTTTTTAAAGCATTCTTCTCATTTGCTTTTTTGGCCTCTTTTGCCATTTGAGTTAGTCTATTTTTAAGGTGTTATTTTCTTCAGTAATGTTCTTGACTCTTTTTTTCATGGTTTTTTTTTTGCATCATTCTCATTTCTCTTCCCAATTTTTCCTGTGCTTTTCTTACTTCATTTTCAAAATACTTCTTGAGCTCCTTTATGGATTGCTACAAATTCATATTTTTCTTGGAAGCTTTTGATGCAGGAGTTCTGACTTCATTGTCTTTCTCCCATTCCATGCTTTGATCCATTTTGTCCCCAAAGAAGGAATCTAAGGTTTGACTGCTGTGCTTGCTTTGCTTCCTTTGCTTGCTCATGTTCCCACTCAATAACTTTGACTTTTGAACTTTTTGCCACAGTAGAACTCTCATTCCAGAGAGGAGATTTTGTCCCAAATTGCTGAGGATTTCACAGCTGCTGGAGCTATTAGTTGGGTGCCTTCTCTGAAGCCTTCACAGGCTCTGGCACCTGATCACACACCTCATGACCTCCACCCACGATGCTATCCAGATCCAAGCAAGTTAAAGCAAGAGCAATTGCCCCTCGGAATGGTCACCTGGTCTCCCTACAATATGCAGGAGCTCTGAAGCAGCCAATTTTCTGAAGCAGAATTTCCCTCAATCCATGCAGGTAGGAATCTTCTCTGAAATAAAGGAAATTAAGTAATATACTCAGGCTTATATAGTCAGACAGGGACAGAATTTGAGCCATCTGATAGCCAGGCTGTCTCTATATACTATAGAAACATGACTATAAATATAAATCTAGATAATTACCCTTTGTAGTTTATGCATTAAGGAAACATACATGATCAGAAATACTATACCTTAGATATAATACTGGGAGGGACCTGAGAGCCTACATATTACTCTCACCCTCTATTTACAAAGGAGGAAATATTCCTCACACAGTCTTACAAGTATAGCAAGTATGGCAGGTGGGATTATTATAAAGATAAGTAAACATGGCTAAAAAAAGAAATTTTCCTCAGTTCCTCAACTGTAAAATGAACTAGAGAAGGAAATGGCAAACCACTCTAATATCTTTGCCAAGAAAACCCCAGATGGGGTCACAAAGAGTCAAGCACAACTGAAAAATGACTGAACAACAACAAAAGTATGACTATACACACATACATACACAAGCTAGTTGAACTGAAATTATTTAAAGTTGAAAAAATTCAAATATTTAAAAAATATATAGTTTCATTGGCATGTGTGCATATGAATGTTTGTACATATATGTATATGTATATTTACATACCCATATATCTCCTATGCTCATTGTATTTGAAACACTGGCATATTAAAGATGAATTAGACTTGTTTTGCTTGCTCCATAGGGGTAAAACTAGACACAGTCGGCAGAAATTTGAGGGAAACAATCATTGCAACACTGTACATCTTGAGCTTGAAAGCATAAAATAGCCTGCATCGTTAAATAGTGACTCTTATAATTGCAAGTGTTCAAATAGGGTCTAGATGACCAGTTATTATCATGTTATAGAGTAGATTATAGGTTAAAGGTACCAGTTAGAAAAAATGATCTTTAAATTCAGTTCCAATTTTGAGATTTTCGAACTTGAGTAAGCTATTCTTGATGAGTAGGTTAGTCAAAATCGAAATGATTTAAGGAAATGCTAAAATTTTTCTCTTGAGAGCCTTAAAATAATTATCTTAGTCAAAATATTTATTATTTTGAGTAACATAATTGACAATGGTGCAAAAAAAGTTAGATGGATTTAATACCTGCTGCCTTCAGATGCATAATTGAAGATTATCCCACTGTAATAAGTTTAGAACCACATTATATTGTATCCTATCTCCAATCTCTTCCCCTTCCATTCCATTCATACACTACAACTAGATTCGTCTCATTTTTACATCATAAACTTTCAATATTTTTTCAATATTACTGACAGTGCTAATTAAATTGTATTTTACATAACCTTTATAGTGGTGGAAGTTGAGGATTAATAATATCATTTTCATATGAGTAAAGAATAACATTATCCACAGATGCATGAATAGATGAACTTATTTGCATTGTATACTATTTTTTAAATTAATTTATTATTTTAGTTTCAGTTAACAAGCTTTAATTCCATAGTTCCTTGATTTTCAAATTTCCTTTACTTCCCTTCCCCCTCCCCTCATGACAGCATATAGTCCAGTATAGGATCTGCAAATACATTCATATTAGACATTATTCCAATTACAAAGGCATATTGTACTAGGTGGGATGAAATATGGTAAAGAAGAAATAAAACAAAACAATGAAAAGAAAAAGATCATTTAGTTTGCTTCCATCAGGATTCTGGCTCAGTTCTTTCTAGTTATATCTCTGGATGGCGCATTTCTCTCTTTCTTGAGTCTTTCGGGATTGACTTATATCACTTCATTGCTGAAAAGAGTCTGTCATAATTGGTCATCACAGATATGGTATGTCTGTGATTGTATACGAATTTCTTCTGATTCTACTCTTCTTGCTCAGCATCGGTTTGTATAAGTCTCTCCAGGTAATTGTGAAATCCATCACCTCCTTGTTTCTTATAGCACAATAATATTCCATTACATTCATATTCCACAACTTGTTTGGCCATTCCCCAATTGATGGGCACCCTTTTAGTTTCCAATTCTTTGCAACCACAAAAAGGGCTGCTAAAAATATTTTTGTACATATGGGTCTTTTGCCCACTTCTATGAACTCTTTGGGATATAACCCTAGAAGTGGTATTGTTGGGTCAAAGGGTATGAAATTATTTATAATCCTTTGGGCATAATTCTAGATTGCTCTCCAGAATGGTTGGATTAGTTCACAACTCCACTAGCAATGTATTAGTGTTCCAATTTGTCCACATCCTCTCCAGCATCTGTCACTTTCTTGTTTTGTCATCTTAGCCAATGTGACTGGAGGGATGTGGTATCTCAGAGTTGTTTTGATTTGCATTTCTCTAATCAATAGTGATTTAGGGCATTTCTTCTTATGCTTATAGATATCTTTAATTTCTTTCTCTGAGAACTGCCTGTTCATATCCTTTGACCATTTATCAACTGGGGAATGACTTGTATTCACATAGATTTGGCTCAATTCTCTATAAATTTTAGAATTGAGTCCTTTATCAGAGACACAAGTTGTAAAAATTCTTTCCCAATTTCCCACCTCCCTCTTGATCTTGGTTACATTGGCTTTGTTTGTGCAGAAGCTTTTCAGTTTAATGTAATCAAAATTATCCATTTTGCATTTTATAATGCTCTCTAATTCTTGTTTGGTCCTAAAGTCTTCCCCTCTCCACAAATCTGTCAGGTAAACTATTCTTTGCTTTCCCAAATTGCTTACAGTATCATCCTTTATACCTAGATCATGCACCCATTTAGACTTGATTTTGGTATATGGTGTTAGATAATGACCTATGCCCAGTTTCTGCCATACTGTATTCCAGTTTTCCCAGCAATTTTTGTCAAACAGTGCATTCTTATCCCCAAAACTGGGATCTTTGGGTTTATCAAATAATAGATTACTATATCCATTAACTGCTGGGTCTCCTGCACCTAATCTATTCCATTGATCCACTACTCTACACCTCTGCCAGTACCAAGCAGTTTTGATGACTGCTGCTGTATAATACAGATGCTTTGTATACTACTGTATGGCTTTCTTAGGTAGAGGAGGAAAAAAAGTTTTGATAGTTGCATTTACTGTTAATTGTTGTTTTCCTCCTAATTGTTCATTTTAAAATTACTGAATCCATTTATTTAGAGTTTAGAATTTAGAGGTTTTGGCTGGCAAAAAATAAAAGCAATATACCCTGAAGAAAGAGGCAGGGCAAATTAGTTAAGTGAGATGAGAGCAGGATTTAGAGTCAGAGGATCATGTTTTTGAATCCTTACACCATTTAATATCTTTTTAACCTTGAGTAAAACCTTACTGGGACTCCATTCCTGTACCTATAAAATGAGAGGGTTGTGCTAGTCTACTTTTAAGATGAACTTCTGTCTCTACATGTAGGAAAAGAGTACCCTCCAAAAACACCTGTCAGTCAGAATAAACATTTATTAAAAATCAGTGAATCTCTAGTGTAAGGGTTTGCTGAACCTTCTTCAAGGCTGCTCCTCCATCTTTGTACCTACTTGTCACATGATTTTTATCTGTTACTCCAAGAACCTGTAGCATGTGCACAACCTAGAAAAACAATCATTGACTGACTAAACTATGTTGATGGTAACAGATGGGCCTCAAACCTTTGAGTGAGTTAGCAGGATGTCTACCCCAAGCAGGTGAAGATGTCCCCCACTGGAATAAATGTATTTATTTGGAACAATTTGTTTCAAAGGTGGATAAAGCAGGCTGTGTGGAAGACTTAGAGCTTGGTCAGTCATGAAAGATGCCCAGGTGATCCACTGCATAATGGGCCATTGAATTTTGTCCTGTCACTGGACTTCTGTGCCTCTGGAAGAGAGGATGAGGCTGACAGTTTTGCACAACTCTTTCTCACTTAAATCCAATTCAGACAGCAAATAAAGATATTCCCCCATGATGTCACTGCCCCTCTCTGAAAAATGAAGGATGAACAATAGTAGCAGTAGTAGTATAAGTAATGTTGACTTGAAATGAAAACTTGTAAAGATTATAGCAATAATTGGTCAAGCATTCAGAAGTATCCTACTTAAGATTAAGTGGGAAAGAATAGTCACTGGCATTGTGGGAGATTAGCACATGTGAGACAAGAAATAACTCATAATAGTTCTCAGATCACTTGATGAAATGGTATGAAATTAAAGTAGAAATGGAACATTGCTGGCCATATACTGACCTGAATAATAGCTAATATTAAAATGTTAAAATTATATTTTCATTTGTTAAACATTTCCCAATTATATTTTTATCTGATTCCATCTCAGTATTTTTCAAGTTGCTTTTGGCCTGTGAAGAGGAAATTTGAACCTGCTGGAAATATCTGGTTTATATTTAATTGAATTGAAATAAATATAAACATAAAATTGAGGAGTAAAAATGTCTTAAATATTTGAACATAAATCCCCAGAAGTGAATAAGGAAAAACGTATTCATCTTTATATTTCTAATTATTTTAAAAGTGGGTCTAGAGAATATTTTTTCCTCTCTTTTTGTAACTGTTCTTTTTTTGTCACTTAATAATATCTCCCCCTCCCTAATTACATGTAAAGATTCATTTTGGTAAGATTTTTAGTTGCAAATTTTTCTCCCTCTCTCATTACACCCCTCCTCATCTGAAGACTGCAAGCAACCTGATATATGCTATACATGTACAGTCATGTTAAATATATTTTCATATTACTCATTTTGTGAAAGACGAGTCCAAAGAAAAGGGAAAAATCATGAGAAAGAAAAAAGAAAAAAAAGTATGCTTACATATGCATTCAGGCTACACAGTTCTTCCTCTGGATATGGACAGCATTTTCTATCATGAATCTTTTAGAATTGTCTTGGATCATTTGTATTGCTGAGAAGAGTTAAATATATCATAATTCATCACTGCACAATGTTGCTGTTACCGTGTACAATGTTCTCCTGGTTCTGCTCACTTCACTCAGCATCATTTCATAAAGTTTTTTCAGACTTTTTTCCTGAAATCTGCCTGTTCATCATTTCTTATAGCACAATAATATTTGCTTACATTCATATATCACCACTTGTTCAGCCATTCCACAATTAATGGGCATTCCCTTAATTTCCAGTTCTTGGCTATCACAAAAAGAGCTGCTATAAATGATTTTGTTCATGAGAGTCCTTCTCCCTTTTTTATGATATCTTTGGGATGTTATTGCTGGATCAAAGGGTATATATAATTTTATAGACCTTTGAACATAGTTCCAAATTGCTCTCCAGAATGGTTGGATGAGTTCACAACTCCACCAATAATGCATTAGCATCCAGAGCCAAGGTGGTGGAGAGAAGCCAGAAAACTGCCTGAGCTCTCCCTAGTTTCATTCAGAAACAACATTAAATCAAGTCTCTATATAGATTCTGGAATGACAAAATTTACAAAAAGATGGAGTGAAACAATTTTCTGGCTTAAGATGACCTAGAAAGACTTTAGGAAAATTGTGTCTCCTTAAGTAAAAGGGGAATGCAGCCCAGTTCAGGTCACAAGACAGAGAGAAACTCTCAGTCTTGAGATCAGCAAATGAGGCCCCTTGATCCTGGCTCAGCAAATCAGTGGCACAGCAGGCCCACTGTGAGACCTTGATCTCCAGCACAGAAGGCAAATTGCCATCCCCAGAGCCCAGGCAAGAAGAGACATCACTAGACTTGGCCACCCCTGGCTTGTGGGCAAGCCAGCAGCACCTGAGGCCCCAGCATATAAAACCAGAACCACATCCCTGTGTCCCAGAAGCAGAGCTCAGTTTATAAAATGAGCAAAAGAAAATTTTAAAAAGAGCCCTGACCATAGAAACCTGTTATAGTGAGAGGGAAGATCAAAACACAAACTCAGAAGAGGACAAAAATGTCAAAATACCTACATGTGAAGCTAAAAGGGGATATAAATTGATCTCAAGCCCCAAAAAATCCTCTTCGAAGAGCAAATGAGGATTTCTTAAATCAAGTAAAAATCAGGTTCCCTAAGGAACAGTATGTTGTATGTTGTGTGTGGTTTGTTCTTTATTCTCAAAAAGCACTATCACATCAGGGAGATGATGACATTATATGCAACTGATTTTAATTTGAGTGAGAGAGGGCTGTGCAAAGTCACCAGACTCATTTTATCCTCCAGAGCCATCTGGATCCACTGACCAGATATTTATCAGAATAACTAGAGATGACCCAGGATGCAATGAGAGATCCTGGTACTTTTAAACTATGGTCTTTTCAGATTCTCACTTTAAGTGAGGTAACACCCATTCAGTGAATAGGCCTCTTTAAGAAGTGAGTCAAGAGATGGCCCTATAATAATAATAATAATAATAATAATAATAATAATAATAATAATAATAATAATAATAATAAAAAAATACCCAAAGAGACATAGTTACTATTTACATTCACTCTGAGCAGAAGGCCTTAAAAAAATAACCACTAAGGGGCGGCTAGGTGGCGCAGTGAATAGAGCGCCGGCCCTGGAGTCAGAAGGACCTGAGTTCGGAGCCAGCCTCCGACACTTAATCCACACAAAACAAAAACCTAGCCGTGTAACCTTGGGCAAGTTACTTAACCCCAATTGCCCTAAAGGGGCGGCTAGGTGGCAGTGAGTAAGAGCGCCGGCCTCGGAGTTTGGATGACCCGAGATCAGATCCGGCCTCAGAAAATGAGCACCCACGCATAAATAATGACTAGCCCTGTAACCTTGAGCAAGTTACTTAACCCCAATTGCTTTAAAAAAAAAAAATAACCACTAACTGGTGCTTGGGTAGGTATCTATTGTTGTCTAATCCAAGAGATCCAGAGTGAATCGGGTTTAAGGCTTGCTCTTTGAGAAAGAAATCTAACCAGTAACCCCAAGTTAACTAGGTAGTTTTTGGCCCTAAAAATTTACCTTCCTTTGAACAGAATACCCTCAAGTAAAAGAAACAGAGGAAAGAAGAATAGAGGGGAGGAGGGGAGGGAAATAAAAGAGAGGGAAGGGGTGTGGAAGGGAGGAGAAGGAAGGGCAGGGAAAGGGAAAGTAGCAGAGGGGAGTGAAGGGAAGGATAGACCTTGGCCCTTTTAAGCTAAAGTCTTTTCAAGTTGTCATAGTAGTTGAATACAGATTTTTTTCAATTTTGTTTCTTCTCTGTCTCTCTCTATCACTGGACAACTGTACCTGTCTTCTAAGCATCAGTCAGCTCTATCCTTGAAAAACATTAAAATATTATACTTTCGGCCCCCTTCAGGTCCCTCTTTTTCTGCAGTCTTGAGAGAGGCTACCTCTCTCAAGAGCCCAAGTTGGCTGCGGCTTCTCCTCCACCGATGCCCGGTCGTCCTCCTGCCCGTTGCCACCGCCATGCCTGGAGATTGGCCGCATTCGTTTCCACGACTTCCTCAGAGACTCATGGGGCATTCTCTTCTCCCATCCTCGAGATTTTACTCCCGTGTGAACAACATAACTGGGCCGTGCTGCAAAGCTGGCCCCAGAATTTGCAAAGGGGAATGTTAAGATGATTGCCCTTTCTATTGACTCTGTCCAAGACTATCTTTCCTGGAGTAAGCGTATCAATGCATACAATGGAGAGGAGGCCACAGAGAAGCTTCTTTTCTCCATCATTGATGATCACAAATGGGATCTTGCTGTCAAGTTGGGCATGTTAGACCCAGATGAACGGGATGGGCAGGGCATGCCTCTGACAGCTTGTGAGGTATCTATTTTTGGCCCAGATAAGAAGTTGAAGCTGTCTATCCTCTACCCAGCAACTACTGGCAGGAACTTTGATGAGATCTTCAGAGTGATTGATTCCCTTCAGTTGACAGCATACTAGAAGGTTGCTACTCTGGTTGACTGGAAATGTGGGGATAGTGTCATGGTTGTTCCAACTATCTCTGAAGAGGAAGCCAAAAGACTGCTTCCTGAAGGCGAATTCACCAAACAGCTCCCTTCAGGCAAGAAATACCTACGGTACACCCCTCAGCCATAGGTTACTCCAGCAAGACCATGCTGGGGTCTGGCTGGGGCTCCCTTGAAGACCTCTTTCAGAAGGGATACCAGCCTGCCAATCATGTCTTCCTGAAGTAATTGATTTAAACATCTTGGGGTGATAAAAGTCTGGAGACTTTGAGCTGCTCTATTAATGGCTTGTTAAATGAAAATGGCACTAAAGTCACCCATGATTGCTCTCCTTGTGCCTTTACCAGCACTTCACTTGGTCATTGAATTCCCTTGTCACTGTGCTGGCTATCTCTGGGATGGCACTGTTTGGGACTTTAAATCCTTTTGAGATCTGTTGCAATTTCCATCATCAGCCACATAGTATGTTTGGCATTTAGGAAAGGGACTACTTAGGAGTATTGCAGGAATATTACTTCTTTAACTGAGCCAATAAAAAAAAAAACATCTCTTTTTTAAATTATCTGTTTGAGGGAGGAGACAATTTAACATGTCTGGTTTTGAGCTTCACCTCCCTAAGTTTATGACCAACAACTTGAAATATTTAGGTGTTTCAGATAGTGGGTTTTTTTCTAAAATATTGAGTGTTCTAACCACAGGGAAATCTTGGGGAGATTCTTCTCTTTCCAGCAGATAAAGGGAAGCAGAATACCATCTTAAAATATTTTAAAAGATTGGGCAGAAGAGCTTTCTAATTAGGTTATAGATATGTGGTTGAGACTACCAAGAAGATGTACAAGGCCTGCTAGTGATGTAGAGACTGGTGGAGGGCCATAATTATGGGTGTCTTTTAAACAAGTCACATACCTAGCCATGGAAAACTGTTCCAAATGTTCATAATAAAATGAAAGCATGTATACTCAGGAAAGGAAGGGATAAAGATACTATTTTGTTATAGAAATGAAACATTATATAAAATGTTATCTCTGCAGTGGATTGTTTTCTGATATTTTGCCTCTAGGAAAGCCACAAATAAAAGCTTTTTGAAACTAATATATGTATTATACTTTCCAATTGGTCATGTCAAGTTTCTATATCATCATTTCTGTATCCCTAAGCCAAGTTGCCCTCATATGGCTCATCTTCAGAGGACTAATAAGAGTTTTCAATGAATCTGTCCATATTACATTTCTGTCTACATGGGAAAAAATGTTAAATAAAGCAAACAGTATTTTAAATGTCACAAATTTCATTTCACCATCGTGCTCATTTTAGTGTCTTGGATAACTTCCAAGGAATGCATCCAGTTTATTTAGAGATACATGGTCTCATCTGTTTATTCTTTTGGATTCATTCAGCTATAGAGATTACTTATTCTAAGGCATAACTGTTGAAAAGGAATTCACTAATCTGCTGATTATATCAATACTTGTATTTTTCCTTTTACATCTTTACTAAGATTTGGTTTTTAAATACCTTTGATATATATTCTTGTCACATTCTTTTGTAATTCTAATGGTAATATATCTCTTTTAGTTAGTAGAAATGTTAATTTAGTCAAATAATTTGGGTGGTATCTAAAAGCAAAGAAATAGCACTGAACACCAAAACCAATTCTGTCATTTAATATCTAAATTTCATCTTAAGAAGATTGCTCTGTGTATTCAGAGAAATAAAATGAGGGAAGACAACAGGTAAGTAGGTACACTGTTACCTTGAAATCCAAAATAAAGATGATTCAAAGTACAAAAGTGAAGAAACAGAAGATATTGGGCTTGAACAAAATTATCTTTAATTCATTGTCCATCCACTACAATTAAAAGCTTTGTTAAAATGTTAGAGAAAAATATAGAGATAAATTAAAATATTCATACATAAGTCATAAGGATAAAGAGAAGATATCACTTTTTCTTTGCTATGCCATTTAAAATAATGAAATTTAACAAGAGTTGTGACCTGTTTTTATTAGTGTTGGGAATCAGGAAGGTTGGTGGAAGATGAGGGGCTAGAAGGGCATGAAGGTCAGGTAATGGTGACAATAAAGAAGGAGGTGGAAGTGGGCAGTGCATAGTGTTGACATCTGGTTTCTTGCAAGGAAGTGGCTGTGCTAATTAGCTATGCCCAGCTTTTCATCAACAGTCTCTTTGACCCACTTGAAACTCTTCAATGACCTCATGGTCAAGGTTCCTGACCCATACTATGAGAAACACTCAATCTAAACAGGCACAAATTGTTCAAAGCTGCAATACTTATTTCTAATCTACCAAATGGCTTATAAAGTTAAATATAGAAAGTTAGAACTGTGCCCTGACCTACATGTGTGAAAGCATTGTACCTCTTTTTAAGCTGAATAATCATTGCTTAAAGTAGATAAAAAATATATTTGAAGGAAGTCCACAATTGAAAACTGACATCAATTAATGCAACAGCAAGAATCATTTTGCCAAGATTATCTTTAAAACAACTCTTTTGTAAATCAATAGACTTTATATAGAACTACAGTCTATTCTTTATCATCTTATTCAATACTAAATATTAAATTTCACTTAAAATGAATTTAAATGCATAAAAATCCAACTACTTTTCTTCTGAATGTACAAGAAACTATGATAAATTATAACAATGACATTTAGCACAGAAGAGGAATTCTTATTCATTGGAAATTATTACCTAATGACAGTTCTCATGGTAATTCTAAGTAAATGGCTACTAGAAGGCTTTGTTGCTGAAACAGTGATCAGAAAAGGTGCTCAAGTTTAGGATACATACAATACACACACACACACACACATACACACATGCACACACAGAGAGAAACACACCCACATCTATCTATCCATCTATCTATTATCTATCATCTATCTAACTTTATATATATTTATATATATCTATATTATATATATTATATATATATATCATCTATCTAACTATATATATATATATATATATATATATATATATATCCACATGACAGAAGAAACTAACAAGGCTTTCTAGATAATTTCACATTTTGAATATATTTAAATAATAATTTGAAAATTAGCCTACTGACTATATACTATCATTTATTTATATATCCATATTTTCTAAGAAAATGAAATATATTAAGGACTAAATAGGTTTTCATTGTAATAACCAATTTCTCATTGTATTCCTCTTCCTCCTATCAGGGAGCTATCTCATATATTGAATAGTTTTTTTTAAGACAAAAAGGAGGAAAACATCAGCATAATTTATCATTACATAAAATATCTAAAAATATGTACAATATGTAATTCTTGTGGACTTCTTACCTCTTAAAAGAGATGGAATGGGAATATCCTATTTCTCTTTCAAGGCATCTTTGTTTATAATAATTTTGCCCTACTCAGTTTTGATTTTGTGTGTTGGCACTTATTCTTTCCATTTATATAGCTGAAATATTAGTGTCTGTTATTATTTTTTGACCTTGCTTACTTCACTTTGTATCAATTTATATAAATATTTTCACCTGTTTCCCTTCCTTTTTCATTTCCTAAAGCACAGCAATATTCCATGAAAGTAATGTACCAAATGTTATTTCACTTTGTACCAAATGTTATTTCACTTTGCCCAAAGCAGGGGTATGTACTCTCTTTCCAAATCTTAGTCATCACAAAAAGTGCTGCTATATTTTGGTGTACATGAAGATTTTCTTATCAATGGCATACTTGAGTTATAAGCCTAATAGTGAAATGACTAGGTCAAAAGATCCAAACATATTAGTATCTTTATTCATATAATTTTAATTTGTTTTTTCAAAATTATTGCAATGATTCACAGCTCGACTAACAATGCATTAGTGTGCTTCTTTTTCAACAAATCTTTGAATATGGATCATTATCATCTTTTATCATTTTTGACTGTTTTTTAAACACAAGGTGAAACCTGAAGAATATTTTGCTTGGCATCTCTTTTGTTATTGGTGAGTTGGTACATTTTATTTCATATGCTTGTTGACAATCAACAATTCCTACTTTGAGAAGTCTTTGTTTATATCATTTTATCAATTGTCTATTGGAGAATGGAATTTTGTTTTACATCTCTTCAATTCGAAATACTAGGTCCATTGATTTAATTTGCTCCATAGATGTACAAGGTATAAAATCTGCTTCTCCTCACATATTTGGTGTGAATTATAGTATTAAGATCAATTATATATTTTAAATTTATTATAGAATATGATATAAGGTATGTTCTAAGCCAAATTTCTGCCAAACTGCTCTCTGGTTTTCTCAAGCAGTTTTTAAAAAGTCACTTAAGTAGTTCTTTCTTAAGAAATTTATTTTTTTTATGTTTTATCAGATACTGGTTGTTTGGCTACTGGTCTATGGACTGAGAATTCCAGAAGCAGCTTCTGCCTCTGCTGATTCAGTCATTCCCAAGGCCTGGTTTTGGTTTGCAGGGCCATATCTGTGCTGGCATGACCTATGACTGTACTTCACTCTCACTAAGATGTAACACGCCTTTCATGCTGACCTTCTACATTGCCTTTGGCAGGCTGAGAGGTCTGGAAATTGCCATTGTTGCTCTAATTCAGTAGCCCTCTGGCTTGCTCCAAATTTTCTGGGGGCTGGTCTGTGTTGGCACTGTCTGTGCTGGCCTTTGTTTCTTTTTCACTCTGGTGCAACAGACCTTTCCCGCTGACCTTCCACGTTGTCTTGGTCTGAAAATTTGTTTCACTATGTTCTTTTGTGGGTTCTGCTGCTCTAAAATTTATTTAGAGTCATTTTTAAACGTATTTATAGGGGTTTAGGAGAGAGCTCAGGTGCCTCACTGTCTTTACTCTGATATCTTGGCTCCACCTCCAAAACTGGATTATTTAAGCCCTCTCTGATCTTTTGTTAAGTTTTTTTTGGTTTTCTATTTTAAAAGTATTGCTTTATTTCTTTGGTGTTCTCAATTGTGTTAGCACAAAATTTGTAGTCTCTGATAATTCTTTTTTATTTATTTTTTTGTTATTTTGCATTATTTATTTTTTCTATTTTGTTGATTTAATTTTGTGTCCTTTTATTATTAATCTAATTAACAATTACCCATTAATTGACTAAAGGTTTGCAAATTTTGTTAATCTCTTTTATTTTTTATTATTTATTTATATTTATTTGTTGAATTTATTTTTAAATTTATTTTTAATCATAAATCTTTCCTTCTGGGATCTTAAGTGACTCCAGTCTTTTTTTTTTCTTTTATTCATCTATATCTCACTCCCTGACTCCTTTCCCTTTGATGGAGATTTCCTGAGATCTATACTTCAAAGTTATCTCAGTCTTTTCCTATTATAGACAATTCTTAATCCACTATTCACTTGGTCTCTACCCTAGGTGATTTCTGAGGGAAATAGAACTGGTCCTAGTTTGGGCTCAAGTTTGAGCTCTCCCTCAAGTTTAGGGAAGTGCCATACAGTGAACACCTATGTCCTTTTCCAGTTTCCTCTGTTTTTTAAACCAGAGATATACTAATACATACTGAGATCTGGTATAGTTTATAGCTGCTTCCCTAGCCTCAGCAAGTTACTGCCTTTTTGCCATCTATTTCTAAGAGGAATGGGGAGAGGGGGTGCAGTTTGCTCTAAGATACTGGATAATCTTGTGTAGCCTTTCTGCTCAAGACGATGGGCAGTTGGGGAAGAAGTTTTGAATGAGAGTATTTGATCATTTTGTTTTAATTATTAACTCTGATGTTCACTGTATTTTGATCTCATCAATGTTCTTGGTGTCCAAGACTGTGGAGAGAACTGAAATTGCTTTTTTAAAAATCTTGTTTCATGAATCGTATTTTAGAGAGGTTTCAGGGCTCATGAGGATTGTAGGAAATGTCCTGACATTGATTTGAAGAGAAGTTTTACCCCATTATATTTTTTCATATTTTCCCCATTTATCCCTCTTGGTCATTCAAGTATACCTCAGCTCCAAGAGGCGGAAATAGTGTCAGGTCTGATTAGCTTTAGCCCCACTTTGGCTCTTAACTCCAAAATTCAAACAATTCACCAGTCTCACCCTACACAACAAGAGGAGTAGTAGTTATACATCAACATGCCTTGCCTTTATTTTTTTCTATTATTGCTTACTGAAAGTCAGTGTTCCCTTTTAATGAGATATATTTTATGTATGTATTCTTAACACTTTCCAAAGTGCCTGGAACATAATAATCACTAAAACTAATTTAACTCATTCTTTCTAGTTAAATGGCAATAAGCTTCAAATTCATTGCTCTTCTTCTTATTGTTATTTGAGTATTACATTTAACCAAATATATTGGTTAGTCTAGTATTACCATAAAACACACATGAGCAATAGTTTTCAAAGATTTGAGTACAATAGAACACGTTGATACTTTAATTTCTCTCTAAATTCATTAAAAGCAACATTGCCTCTATTGGTAGAGGTCAGAATCCATCCATGCTTTCTTGTCCTATGTAATTGTCATTTTTTATCATAAATATTCCCTATAGTATATGCCAAGTGCCTAGTCCTTATAATATTTCACCAATATGAATATTATATGAATTTCACCAGTATGAATGTTAACTGTCCATTACTTTTATTAAATGACCAATCTAATTTTATTTCTCTGTTTCTATATGTCCTTGTTATTCATTTTTGCACTACTTTTCACATCCAAG